>JACEIK010001719.1:160522-234237 GCA_018107945.1 Datura stramonium | reverse complement strand
CCCGTGACCCCCACTATCCCAAAACCTTAACCAACCCTCCAATGGAGACAGCGGGTGACCTCACGAGTCGTGAGGTTTGACCACGACTTGTGGTCAGGCCCGTGGACTCCTCAACCTGAGCTTTCCCGACCTACTGACCAAGAGTCACATCGCGATTCCTGGTCGCTCCTCATGACCCACCTCACGAATCGTCCTGCAACCTAATGCAAATTTCTAGTTTTTCTCCGTTTTGACTCCCGAGTCTAATCCTTGGGTTCCCGGGGTATAAAACAACATAACGAGGGATGAATTTCCCTTTCTTTGAAAATCGCATCACTCCCTTCATGGGAGATACCTTCAGAAACACCCAATCATCCACCTCAAATTCTAATTCCCTCCTTGTCACATCGACATAGGACTTTTGGCGACTTTGAGTTGTTTTTAACCTATCTTGTATGAGATGAACCTTCTCCATAGCCTCATGGATAGAATTTGGTCCTATCATTGCAGATTCACCAATTTCAAACCAACCAATGGGCGAACTACACCTCCGCTCATAAAGAGCCTCAAATGGAGCCATCTGAATACTGGAACGGTAGTTGTTATTGCATGTAAACTCGATAAGAGGAAAATGATCATCCCATCTACCCTCGAAGTCAATTACGCATGGTCTCAACAAGTCCTCGAGAGTATGAATTGTCCGATCCACTTGACCATCCGTTAGCAGGTGAAATGTTGTACTGAGATTGTGCTGAGCTTAACCTGAGTACTTAGTCCTTTTTGAAACGACCTCCAAAATTGAGAAGTGAATTGAGTACCTCTGTCTGATATAATGGACAAGGGCACTCCATGCAATCGAAGTAGCTCCCGAATTTATAGTTTGGCATAATCCTCTGTCGAATCCGTGGTTTTGATCGGTAGAAAATGAGTGGCCCTGGTCAATCTATCTACCACAACCCAAATGGAGTCATATTGTTGACGAGTGCGAGGTAACCCTATGGTGAAGTCCATGTTGATTTCTTCCCATTACAAGTAGGAATACTAATATCTTGAAGCACACCCCACGGTCTCTGATGCTCGACCTTTACTTGTTGATAGTTTTGGCACTTAGATACGAAATATGTGATGTCCTTCTTCATGTCATTCCTCCTATAGACTTCCCGTAAGTCTTTGTATATCTTGGTGGAACCTAGATGGATAGAATACCTGGATCCATGAGCCTCTTGCAACATCCGACCCCTCAAATCATCAACATCCGGAATACATAAGCGACCCTAATACTAAAGCACACCATCTTCCCCTTTGGAGAAGACCTCTACCTTCTGAATCTAAATGGCTTCCTTTAACTTTACAAAAATAGGGTCCTTATGTTGTCTAGTCGTTACATTAGTCACCAATGACGATTCTAATCCATTATGAACAATAACACCTCCATCGGTTGAGTCAACAAACCTAACTCCCAACCTTGCAAGTCGATGCACATCCTTCACTAGCTCCTTCTTCCCCTCATCCACATGAGACACACTCTCCATAGAGAGTCTAGTAAGTGCATCTACTACTATATTGGCCTTACCCGGATGGTAAAGTACACTCATATCATAGTCCTTGAGTAGCTCCAACCACCTCCTTTGCTGAAGATTGAGATCCTTCAGGGTAAACACATATTGTAGACTCTTATGGTCCATAAACATATCCATATGAACCCTGTACAAATAATGTCTCCATATCTTCAAGGCGAATACCACTGTGGCCAATTCAAGATCATGGGTCAAGTAATTCTTCTTGTGAACTTTCAGCTGTCTAGAGGCATATTCTATAACTTTTCCACGCTGCATCAATACACACCCAAGTCTAATCCTTGAAGCATCACAATACACCATGAACCCATCGGTACCCTCCAGTAGAGTTAACACCGGTGCTGAAGTAAGTCGAGTCTTCATCTCTTGGAAGCTCTTCTCACAAGCCTCCGACCATTGGAATTTCACCTTCTTTTGGGTAAATTTGGTCAAAGGTGTTGCAATCGATGAGAAACCTTCCACGAATCTTCAATAGTAGCCAGCTAAACCCAAGAAACTCTTAATATCCGAGGGATTCACTAGTCTAGGCCAATCCTCGCTCTGAAAGTATATCAGGATGTCATTGATGAACACAATCACGAATATATCCAGGTATGGCTTGAACACCGTATTCATCAAGTCCATAAAAGCTGCAAGAGCATTTGTTAGTCCAAAAGACATAACTACAAACTCGTAATGACCTTACCGTGTCCTGAAGGCCGTTTTTGGGATGTCACTCTCCCGAACCCTGAGCTGATGGTAACCAGATCCGAGATCTATCATCGAGAAACATGTGGCACCCTAATGCTGGTCAAATAAATCATCAATCCTAGGTAAAGGATAACTGTTCTTGACGGTGACTTTATTCAATTGCCGATAATCAATACACATGCGAAGGGAACCATATTTTTTTTGGACAAAGAGAACTAGTGCACCACATGGGGACTTGCTCAGTATAATGAAACCCTTATCTAACAGGTCCTTCAACTGATCCTTCAACTCCTTTAGCTCAGTTGGAGCCATTTTATGGTGAGGAATAGATATAGGTTGCGTGTCAGAAAAAAGGTCATTACCAAAATTAATCTCCCGCTCGAGAGGGATTCTCGGTAGATCATTTGAGAAGACTTCTGGATACTCACACACTATCGGAAGTGATTTGATAGACGGGGTCTCGGACATCACATCCTTAACCCTAACTAGGTTGTACACACATCCTTTGGTTATCATCTTTCTGGCCTTAAGGTACGAAATGAATCGACCTACAGGTACAACTGAACTACCCTCCCACTCTAGGACTAGCTCTCTTGGGAATCTGAACTCTACTATTCGGGTTCTACAATTAACTGAGGCATAACATGAAAATAGCCAATCCATGCTAAGGAAACATCAAAATCGATCATGGCTAACACTATCAAATCTGCTGAGGTGACTTTCTAGAGGACTGAGCCCCGGAAACTTTTGTACACCTTTCTAGCTACAACTGAATCACCTACTGGAGCAGATACTGAGAATGGTTCCAACAACACTTCAGGACCGACTCCGAAGCTACTGGCCACATTAGGTGTCACAAAAGACAAGGTATCCCCTGGATCTAACAAATCATAAAAATCATGATGGAAGACTCGTAACAAACCAGTGACTACATCCGAGAGACCTTTGCTCCTGGCGGGATGCTAAGGCATAAAATTTATTTTGGCGCTGACTGCTACCTGTGCTGGTAAATGCCCCCTGATGTGTTGAGCGTGTAGGTGGGGCTGCTGAACTAAAAGCTGGGCCTCGTTCCCCATCATGATCCTGTCTCGCTACTGGGCAATCTCTGAGACTGTGTCTGGGCTTCCCACACCTGAAATAAGCACATGTACTTTCCCGTGTGCCCCCAACCACATTTATGGCAAGTTGGAATACTAGAATCCGCGGGTCTGCAGCTCTAACCCCTAGAGCCTGATGATCGCCCCCTCTGATCATGCCTAGGTATGGATGGCACACTCAATGCTGAAGATGTTGGGGCTGAAGATCTCTGGTGGGTCTGCTGTCGGTGCCCACCACCTGACCTCAGTTGAGAGAAGCTGTAGCCTTTGGTCCTGGCCCTCTTGGCCTCCCTCTCTCTCAGATGTGTCGCCTCCATCTGCTGGGCATACAAGACTATCCGAGGGAAATACATATCCTGGTGGAGCATAGCGATCCTACAATCCTTGTCCAAATAACCCGCCACTCCATGAATGAACCTGCTCACCTGTGCCTCTGATCAGCCACTAACTCTGGGGCGTACTTCGATAGGCGAGTGAACTCAAGGGCATATTCCTGCACCTTCATTCTCCCTTTCTTTAGATTCATGAACTCGGCTTCCTTTAGCTCCCTCATCTCATCCCGCAAGTGTACGGGTTGTACAAGTAATATAGTGGCCCTTNCTTCATTCTCCCTTTCTTTAGATTCATGAACTCGGCTTCCTTTAGCTCCCTCATCTCATGAGGGAAAAACCGATCTAAGAATGCAACATGGAACTCCGCCCAAGTGACAAGACCTGCTCTGGCGGCCCTACTATCTTTCCATTGTCGAAACTAGATATATGTGACCCCTTTTAGCTGATATGAGGAAAACTCTACACATTCAACCCCATTAACCCCCATGACCTGGGTGATCTTCTCAAGAAATCCCTAACTCAAGCCACCGCCGCATTGATATTTTACAGGATATGCGCAACTGCTGGCTGATTGGCCTGAGTGGTCAAGGCCTGCGCGAGCATCTGAACAGCTGCCCAAAACTCAGCATGGGAAACCTGCTCCGATGCATGGTGCTCCTGAACTAGTGGGCCCTGCTTTTACCGGTCTCCGTTGCCATCCTCGTGGCCTTCTCCATTTCCATTCCTCCTACTATTTACTCTGCGAGGAGCCATGATTCTTCAATCGCGTATAGCACGAATTAGAAGGATAGGGAGACTTTTAATCGCACGACATAGATCATGAAAGAATGGAACATTTCCTAAACGTCTCGTAGCCTCTTCATCATAAGTGTGGCGCGCTTCACACCCATGAAAAAGACTCTACTCAACGCGGCTTTTAGACACCCTAAAAAACTTCAAACCTATGGCTCTGATACCAAGTTTGTCACAACCCGAACGGAGGCCCGGATCGAGACACGGGATGAGGATCCCCGAGAGACTCCAAGTCGACCCATGAAATGAAAATACGTCTAACTCAATCACTAGAAATGAAGAATCAACATAATAATCTTAGTGGAAGTATAAAATAAACATAACATCATAATACAAAATCTGAAGCTGAATACATCCTTTTGTTTGAAAAGCCTCTAATCATGATGAGTTGATGGGACAGGAACCCAACTAACTCAACAAAGCTGAAACTGAAAATACGTAGAGGAAATCTGAATAAGCATGGTCCTCGGGAGATGAGGACTCACCACACCGTAAGATGCTAACTTTGAAAGCTGACTATGAATGAGGTTGATACTAAGTGTCTGGTCCTATATCATGAAACGATATAACATAGAGTATGCAGTCAATACGTGAAATGCACCGAGTATGCAAGGTGAGTAAAACCGCTCAAATAAGTAAAAATCATTTAAAGACATGCATAATGTAAAACATAAACAACAAGAATCTGAGAGAAGGGCTTGCATGCATTCTTTCTTAAAACAAGATCTCATCATAATATAACATAATATTTTATCTGAATCGATTGACTCAAATCTGAAATCTGATAGTCATGAGTAAAACTGAACATTGAGTGAAACCTGCTTTAGAGCATATATAGATATAGAAATCTCATGAATGATAAGCATGCATAACTGAAATCATTAGGAACAATGGGAGACTCGTCTTTTAGCTGAAATACCACGATAGAGCTTACATGGTCCAAACTATCACACTCTAGTAGGTAGAGTCGTCCAAAGCCTTGCCAGGGCTAGGGCCGATACCATGATATCGATATCAAGCTTGTTGACCAATAGGGCGGGGGATAACTCACAAGGGAGGTCCCGAAGTAATATATGTAAGAATAAACCTATGTTGGCGTGTAGTTCTAAGGCATAGGGTGATCGACCCTTAGCCCACTCTATGCTAGACACTACTCCCAAAAATATGCATATGCTATCCATCATTTTTCAGCGAAGCTCAACATTTTCTATTGATGAAGCTCAATAATCAAATACATCTCAAATATGGAATTTATGAATATGAGAAGCTTTAACTCAAAACATACCACAAGTTGAAATATAATTGGGAGTCTTTGCTCCAAAACCATGTGGTAAGCTTAATTCGGGAAAATCACAACTCATACATTGACATGTGGGCATTGCCCAATACTTCCACGTGCTTGAAAATACTCAATTTACATCGAAAATATGATTATAAACATAGGTAGCTTTAAAACATGTTTTTCATCATAATATCTCATCATAATCTACATTCATCACAAATCTCATCTTTCATGAACTTCTCATCAATAGGTTTTTTAAATCATTAACCTAGAAACATGATTTTTAATTAAAAACGATATAACACTTGCCCATGAATCATAATTCAATAGTAGAAACATATTTCAATCATACCCATATAGAGAATTAGGAAATTCATGCATTGGGTTAAAACCCCATAGATTTGACATAGGAAATTCATTATTCTTGAGAGGGATTGGGCATGGGTGTGAAAGGATTCACCCATTCATAACCCTACATACCTTATAATAGCTGATTCTTACACTTCCTTGAATGCCCAAGAAGAAATTGAAGAGAACCTTGAAGGAATAGCCTTGATCACCTGTATAGACTATCACTCTTGCTTGCATGAATGAGAAATGGCCTAACATGAACTTAACCCTCTTAAAATACATCATTCATAACTTTAAACGACGTAGTTTAGGTGTTAGGATTTTAGGAATAACGGAAAAGCCCTTACTAAATTCGCAGAGAATAACTGCCAGTCATTTCCCACGAGGGACATAATGACTCGTCGCCCCTGGCCATGACTCTTGGTATGATCCGTCGAGTACACTACTTATCAAGTCATGTAGGCTTGTCACGGGTTACCTTATGATTCGATACTGGTGACCATGACTCGTGGTCACCACTCGTCATGTACACTGCCTCCATCTCGATTAACTTTACACTGCTGGTCATGACTCATCCCACTATTCATAGTGACTGACCATGACTCGTGGGGTCCTTCCATTAAGTCCACTGCCTTCTTCTTTCTCTTTTCTCACTCGCCACTCCTCACTCCTGACCTAACGAGTCATGGGGCCTGACCACGACACGAGGTCATGTTCATGGGGAGTCAAATTTCAAAATTCAAAAATCATCTCCTGAGCCTCACCACGAGTCACATCATGACTCGTGGGCTGCTCTCACAGGTCACCTCACGACCCATTCTGTGCCTGATGCCATTTTTTAAACTTTTCTCCGTTTTAACTTCCAGGTGTGGTCTTTGGGCTTTCGGAGTATAACAATATCTCCTCCATAGGAACATTCATCCTCGAGTGTTGGAAAACATACAGAAAAATAGAGAAATCCAATCATCATATTCCAATACTAATCATTTAAGCTGAAAACTAACAGAATAACGATCTCCGATTCAAACTACATAGCTGGACTGAATTCATGAATCATACATACATTTATATACATAAAAGAAACTTGGGAACATGAACTGAACATAAAAACTAATTAGAGTTTTAGAACAAAACTATACCTCAAGCTGGAACAGAGCCGGTAGAGAATAAATGTGGGTATCTAGCCATCATATCTGCTTCGGCTTCCCACGTAGCTCCCTCTACATATTGATTCCTTCATAAAACTTTGACTGAAGCTACTTCCATGTTCCTTAGCCTTCAAACATGACAATCCAGTATTTCTACCAGAATCTCCTCATAACTAAGGCTGTCTTACACACCAACAGTTCATCAAGACAACTAGAGCTGGATAACCTATACACTTCTCTAAGAGCGATACATGGAAAATAAGATGCAGAGAAGCTAATTCCGAGGGAAAATCCAATTTGTATGCTATCTTGCCAACTCATTTTACAATCCAGTAAAGGACAACATAACAAGGGTTGAGTTTCCCTTTCTTTCCAAACCGTATCACTCCTTTCATGGGAGATACCTTCAGAAACACCCAATAATCCACCACAAATTCTAATTCCCTCTTTCTCACATCAACATAGGACTTTTGGTGACTTTGAGATATTTTCAACCTGTCCCGTATGAGATGAACCTTCTCCATAGCCTCATGGACTGAATATGGTCCTATCATCGCTGTTTCACCAACTTTAAACCAACCAATGTGCTATCTACACCTCCGCCCATAGAAAGCCTCAAATGGAGTCCTGAATATTGGAAAGGTAGCTGTTATTGTATGTAAACTCGATAAGAGGCAAACGATCATCCCAACTACCCCTAAAGTCAATTACGCATGCTCTCAACATGTCCTCGAGTGTCTAAATTGTCCACTCCGCTTGACCATCCATTTGGGGGTGAAATGTTGTGCTGAGCTTAACTTGAGTACCTAGTCCTTTTTGAAACGACCTCCAAAACTGAGAAGTGAATTGAGTACCTCTGTCTGATATAATGGACAAGGGCACTCCATGCAATCGAAGTAGCTCCCGAATTTATAGTTTGGCATAATCCTCTGCCGAATCCGTGGTTTTGACCAGTAGAAAATGAGCAGCCTTGGTCAACTTGTCTACGACAACCCAAATGGAGTCATATTGTCGACGAGTGCGAGGCAACCCTATGATGAAGTACATGTTGATTTCATCCCATTTCCAAGTAGGAATACTAATATCCTGAAGCACACCTCCCAGTATCTGATGCTCGACCTTTACTTGCTGACAGTTTGGGCACTTAGCTACGAATTCTATGATGTCCTTCTTCATGTCATTCCACCAATAGACTTCCCGTAAGTCGTGGTACATCTTGTTGGCACCTGGATGGATAGAATACCTGGATCCATGAGCCTTGTGCAACATCTAGCCCCTCAAATCATCAACATCCGTAACACATAAGCGACCCTAGTACCGAAGCACACCATCTTCCCCTTTGGAGAAGATCTCTACCTTTTGACTCGAACGACTTCCTTTAACTTTACCAAAATAGGGTCCTCATCTTGTCTAGAATTTACATTAGTCACCAATGACGATTATGATCCATCTTGAATAATAATACCGCTATCGATTGAGTCAACCAACGTAACTCCCAACCTTGCGAGCCAATGCACATCCTTTACTAGCTCCTTCTTCCCCTCATCCACAAGAGACACACTCTCCATAGAGAGTGTACTATGTGCGTCTACTACTACATTGGCCTTACCCGGATGGTAAAGGAACCTCATAACATAGTCCTAGAGTAGCTCCAACCACCTCATTTGCCAAATATTGAGATGCTTCTAGGTAAAAACATATTGTACACTCTTATGGTACGTAAACACATCCACGTGAATCCCATACAAATAATGTCATCATATCTTCACGGCGAATACCACCGCGGCCAATTCAACATCATGGGTCAGGTAATTCTCCTCGTGAACTTTCACCTGTCTAGAGGAATATGCTATAACTTTTCCATGTTGAATCAATACACACCCAAGTCCAATCCTTGAAGCATCACAATACACCATGAATCCATCGGTACCCTCTGGTAGCGTTAACACCGGTGCTGAAGTAAGTCGAGTCTTCAATTCTTGGAAGCTCTTCTCACATGCCTCCAACCATTGAAATTGGACCTTCTTTTGGGTCAATTTGGCCAAAGGTGTTGCAATCAATGAGAAAACTTCCATGAATCATCGATAGTAGACAGCTAAACCTAAGAAACTCTAAATATCCGAAGGATTCACCGGTCTAGGCCATTTCTTCACCGCTTCTATTTTCTGGGAGTCCACCTTTATACCCTCAGTTGATACCACATGGCCCAAAAACGCCATTGAGTTCAACCAAAACTCACACTTGCTGAATTTAGCATACAGTTGGTGATACTTGATAATTTGAAGCACTATTCTCAGATGAGCGACATGTTCCTCCTCGCTCCGAGAGTATATCAGGATGTCATCGATGAACACAATCACGAACATATCTAGGTATGGCTTGAACACCCTGTTCATCAAGTTTATAAAAGCTGCAGGAGCATTCATTAGTTCAAAAGACATAACTACAAACTTGTAATGACTATACCACATCCTGAAGGCTATCTTCGGGATGTCGCTCTCCCGAACCTTGAGCTGATGGTAACCAGATCTGAGATCTATCTTCGAGAAACACTTGACACCCTGAAGCTGGTCAAACAAATCATCAATCCTAGGTAGAGGATACCTGTTCTTGATGGTGACTTTATTCAATTGCTGATAATCCATACACGTGTGAAGGGAACCATCTTTCTTTCGGACAAAGAGAACTAGTGCACCCTATGGGGACTTGCTCGATCTAATGAAACCCTTATCTAACAGGTCCTTCAACTACTCCTTCAACTCCTTTAGCTTAGCTGGAGAAATTCTATAAGGAGGAATAGATATAGGCTGCATGTCGGGAAGATGAACCCTCCGAAGTTTCTTGGATAAAAGGTGGTCAAGGAACCACATGAGTTTATTGATGAAGTTTTGAAGATCACCCAGATCATGGGGGTGACCGAAGAGGAGTGTGCATATTTAGCCTCATATCAGTTGAAAGGGGTCGCACACATATGGTTCAGACAATGGAAGGATAGCAGGACAGTTGGAGTAGGCCCCATTCGTTGGGATGAGTTCGATACCGCATTTCTGGATCGATTCTTCCCTTGTGAGATGAGGGAGATTAAAGCAGTTGAATTTGTGAACCTAAAGCAGGGTAACATGATGGTCCAGGAGTATTCTTTAGAGTTCACTCATTTGTCCAAATCTACACCAGAGCTAGTGGCTGATCAGAGAGCATAGATGAGCAGGTTTGTACATGGAGTAGCGGACTACCTGGTAAAGGATTATAGGAACACTATGCTTCATTAGGACATCAGTTTTCCTCAATTTTTTGTACGCTCAGTAGATGGAGGTGGTGCATCTGAGAGAGAGAGAGAGGACAAGAGGGTTAGGACAGACAGTTATGGGTTCTCTCAGTAATGATCGGGAGGCGAACATCACCAGCAGTCTCATTATAGGTCATTAGCTCCAGCGCCGTCATCAGCCAGTATTACATCTCATGCACACAAAGGACTCACCAATAACTAATTGAAGCTAGACAACTCAAGCTAATTCTACAACGATTGTCTTAAATAGAAAGTTTAAAATAGAGCATGCAATATATAACCATTAAAATCACATACAACTAAGTTAAGACTTCCTAGCCTCAAGAATCGACTCTCAAACTCGGAAAACTCATGCAAATTAACCATTCAATAAATCCTACATGAATTTTATTCTTCCTCAAATATGCACCCTCACAACAAGAGAGATACCCATTTTCCACTCGCAAGTTTTCAAATTATAACATGTATGGGTATATGAATAACAATTCAACTCACTCTCACAAAGAATTTACATGCAATATGTATTGACCCATAAGCTTTCCTTTAGTGTTTTACTCTTCTAATTTAGGAATATCTTAAAGTAAGATCAAGTAGGACTTTTTGGGTTGTAATGTAGGCTAAGGAACGGGCAGGTACTATTCTGGTCAATAATAGTAGCTATCTTCCGTAAGCTCTTTTAATACATCACTTTTTCTCATTAAGCTCCTTGTCTTTTCTTATTCTACTTCACCTCTTGCTCTTTTCAAATCTCACTTCCTCTTTGTTTCCTCATTCCATTAAGCACACTTATATTGTTAGTAGAGAGTACTTAAACATTATAAAATTTTTCTCTTTTAGTCTTTTCCTCCCTCCTAACACCTATGCACTTTACAAATAAGTGCACCTCTAGCCTTTTCTTTAACTCCCACAACCATTATTTTCCTTATTTTTCACGATTCTCACTCCTTAAACCTTTTTCCTTTTTTTCAATTAAGCGCTTAGTAGTTTTGGATCAACTTCAAAGCTTATAGAAAGTAGAGGATTATATTTATGTTGCAGCTATCAAAGAATAGGCTTAAGTCTCAACGGGGCTAACTAGGATCATACATTCAAGGTAGGTAACAAGAGGGATAAAAATTTAGGCTCACTCAAAGAGATGCCTAAATAATATCCTACAATCAACATTCCTTATGTCATTTTGTATGCACACCAGACAAGTTCTAGACACTACACAATAGCATGAAATATTCAAAACCTTACACTCACAACACATGCACAATTCAAGAAAGATTCAGTAGACCCTTAACTCAGCTAATCACAAGAATTCAAGATTAAGCTTTCAAGCACAAAAAGTCATATTCAAGAGCCTAGATGTCTCAAATAAAGTTATACAATTTCTAAACATTCTTCAAAATTATCTTAACTTGCATATCACAATCACGTACAACACATAACAAGAACATCAAACTATCAATCAGTTAAGTGTTCAAACTTAACACCTATTGACTCATTTTCTCTCAAGACAGTCGTCATTCATCCATCGTCAAGAAAAGTCTCTAACTATGAATAACAACATTATTTAAATACAAAGAAAAATTTTATTTCACCCGGTTCAAAGTGTCCCCCTTCAGAAAAGAACCAAAAATAAAAACCAAAGGCTGGGTGAATTGTGCTCAACTAGCAACTTTTTCAGTAAAATAATATTATACGAAACACCAAATTCACCTGAATTCACTTACCACATAATTTTTGAAATTTTCCTCACCCACACTTAAATTATGCTATGTCCCCAAAGAATCAATTACAATTAAAATAAGAGTGAGAGATACTTCTTGAGGCCTCTAGACCTAGCTAACAACATGTTTTTCTTCATTTTTTGAACATGTGGGTAATCTCCCCCACACTTATCTTTTTGTCATGCTCCTTAGCTTTCACTTTCATGGGTACTCATACTTCCCCAACATCTGTGCTTAACAACCACAACAAACAACCACAAGTGAAAAATAAAAAGAATTACAAACAAAATGGAAAGAAATTGTACCTGCGGTACTCTTGGGTTTCCTCCCAAGTAGCGCCTTATTTTATGTCACAGAATGACGTGAACTATCCTTTTTAGGATATCCTCAAACAGGTGTTCCCTCTAGGGAACCATCTCCTCCTCTTTTTGTTTTTAGAAGGAACAGCCTCCACTCTATCCTTTGTTCTTTCATCTTCTTCTTCAATTTTTGCCCTCCATAAGACTCGGGTTGAAGTGTCATCATGTCCTGCAATAGTGGACTCATGGAATCTACCACCCCACACTTAGCATCTGAGACTACACTGATCTTACAAGGATCTCTATAGTGTGTGGGTGGGTAAATCTCCTGATAGACTCTGAAGAGCTCTTCTTCATCATTAACCCTCATTTTGAGGGTACCTACTCTCACATTAATGATAACTCCTCCAGTTACCAAGAATGAACATCCCAGGATCAAGGGTACCTTATCATCCACCTTAAAATCAAGAATGATGAAATTAGTAGGTATAATAAACCTACCCACATTGATGAGAAGGTCCTCAATAATTCCCTCAAGTGCCACTGTTGACTTGTCTTCCAGCTGCAACAATACTCTTGCGGGCCTCGGCTTTCCCAATCCAAAGGTGTTAAATAGAGACAGGGGCATTAAATTTACTGCTTCCCCCAAGTCACACATAGCCCTTATAATTTCCGTTTCACCAATTTGTACAGGGAGGGTGAAACTCCTTGGGTCCTTGAGCTTTTTCAGCATCTTTCTCATCACCCTATAGCTACACTCCTCAGTAAGTGCCACCTTTTGGATATCCACCAACCTCACTTTGTTGGCCACCACATATTTTAAGTACTTTTCACACTTTGGCATCCCCTGCAAGATATCAAGTAAAGGCAAATTTATGTGAAGTTCTTTGAAAATATCAAAGAACTTTTTAAAGCATTCTTCCTCCTTTCTCTTCTTAAGCTTTTGTGGGAATGGTGGTGGTGGTCTCTGTGCTTGCTGCAATGATGGTTATGCATTGTGTTTTACGGCACTCTGAGTATCTCCAGTATCAATGGATGGACCCTATTTGATGACGACTCTTTTTCATATCGAGCGCGTCCACAAGTGTACGGGTCGTACAAGTAATATAGTGGCTCTTTTTAAGAACCGGAATGTCGAACCCACAGGGACTGGACCCATTCCTCTAACTATCCATTTCTAGTGTGATTCTAAATACCTAAAGTGTTGGTTATAGACATTTTCGGCGGAGAATAATTAAGTCTAGGTTTGGTCAACGAAATATTCGAATACGAGCAACATAGAGTCAAAACCAGATAATAATGCGAGACTACGATTTGCAATGGGTTAAGCATGGAACTATCAATTGTTATTTCACATAACTGGAATTGCATGTTCATGGCCCGAGCCTCTTAAACACGGCAATCTAGATTCACCGCATCATTGTGAGCGAGGATGCTTATTTCTAGTCATGGGTAATCAATTATGTTGTGGTTTACGGGGAAACGATTAGGACTTTCAGGCGTCTAACCATTTAACTTTAACTTAGCCTCACAACTACTTTGTTGAGTGGTGATGTGACATCCCAAGTTGGTCTTTCATAACCCCCGTGTGTCAACCGAGCACGGTGTTAGGTATATTTCTTATCCGAACACAAACTCCTTTCCCGAGATACAAACATGCTCTACATTCTCATGTCTCCGACCTAGGTAATGCTTTCTCAAGCTATTGCCCGTTAACAAATATATTTTCATGGTGATCAATCATAAAAACAACCAACAATCCAAGGCAAGACGAAAAACAACAATCAATAACTTAATTCCAAACCAATTTCATAAAATCACAATCATAATTCATGGCTTCAACCCTAGAGGAAGGGTTCTAGCCATTCGTGTTCGTAAATACTCTCTACACTACTAAACTACTCCTAAACTACATACTTACACGAGTTTGGTAGATGAGAAGGGAATTTGACAAACGCTAGCTGAGTTCTCCCACTTCTCCCTTCACTCCTAGTAGTTTTCCGTAATAAACGTGACCTAATGGAATTAGGGAGCTAAGGGTCCTATTTATAGTAAATGAGGACGTGCTTAATTTAGCCTGTCGTGGAACGGCTCGCACACAGTGATCATGGGAGCATTGCCTTCGTGGACGAGGCAACGCGAAAGCCTCTGAAATCACCAAAATAGGGCCCTCGGCAAAGACTTGCGCTGGCAGCGTGTCACGCTGCTTGGCCAGCGTTGGCACCTCCATGTCGCGCAGTCGCCTGTCGGGCACGTTGCCAACGCAAGTGTGGGCTGCTGTGCGCAACCCGCCTGCCGGGCACGATGCCGACGCGTAGGTGGGCTGTTTTGTGCCTCTCTTGCCGAATGCTCACGTTTTAATTCCGATTCCAAGCCTCTACTTCACCAACTCATGGATTAGTTCCTCAAAAGTCATCAAAACCTACAAAAACAAAGAATAATCATGTTGGTTAGCACATATCTTCACATTCATAAAATCACATGAAAATGTATAAAATAACTTAGATAAACAAGACTAATTTAAGTTATAAAGCGTAGCTCGGGCATGCTATTTTTGCCCGCGATCATTTGACTAGCTCTTGGCTAGCACCACACATTTCTTTTCTTTTGGTAGTGCATCATCCAACTTCTTTCCACTCTTCAAACTGGTGGCATTGACTTGTTTAGGTTTATATCCGTATCACCGGGTAACCCTCCCGAGATCCGATATGCCCAGGCAGCTGCCAACCTGAGCCATCTTCTTTTCTAGATTTCTAGTGTCCATTTGCTGATTTTTCAAGTCTGGAAGCCATCCTTGCCTGATTTTCTTCAGTTGGGTCTAGGTGAGCTTATAATATTCTCGCAACACTCTCAATGTTGCTACTACCGGATTGGCCAATGTTCTACTTGCATCACACACGAAGCCGCGGTGGCTCTAACTCCGATTGCCACCCCAAGAGAAATTTTTGGTGACTCTGTCAATTTTTATTGTAGTTAGTTCCCAATTCCGACTTCCTCTTAACATTAAGCCATGTGTTGACTGACATGGATTGGCCCCCGAAGAGTCCGCACCGTGCCCATTATTATCATATATTTCCCACGCCTAGGCTTGCTCAGTCGCATTAACCTGTCCCTTTAGCTGGTTCGACTAGTTTGCTGAACTGAGTCAACATTGGAGTTGTAGTGATGCTAACTGTGCTACCCAGGCATTGACACTATCTATCTCACCGCCCCGCTCAGTTTCCTTTCTTCCCCTCTCGGGATGATTCAAGATATGCCACCTGGCAGTTCCTTGAGAAATTGCTCAACCGTAGTGTACAACTCATCATATGTATTCTTCAATGCTTGCCCACCCAATACAGAGTCTAACAATATCATCGTATGTGGGTCTAGACTCTCTACAAAGGTGTGAGCTAACACCTCATTGGATTGTCGGTGATGGGGCAATTTCATTAGAATGACTTGAACCTCTTCTAAGCCAAATATACCCTCCTTACGCTTCTTGAAACTTAAAATCACTTCGAGCTTGGTAGCTTTGAAGGGAAGAATCTGCTGAGGAACTTCCTTGCTAGGGTCATCCCAAAAGAAGTAATGAATTTGTTAGCTCAGCCTTCAACCACCTCTTCTCTTTGCCTCTCCCAACAAAGGGAAAATGGGAAGAGGGTGAGCCGTATTACACCGCCTGACACTCCAATGGGGACGAAAGTGTTACCTGATCTCTAAGAAGTTCTGTAAGTGTTCGCTGCGGGTCCTCATGTGTCATTCCAATGAATTGCCCACTAGAATGTAACAATTGCATCATCGTTCTGCAAAGGCCAAGTTTCCTGTGGGCTCCAATTTGTGGATGTTGAGGTAATATTTACTGTGAGTATTTGCTACTTCACAATCGGTCGGCCGCCATTAGCTCGTGCAACAATTATTCTTACCCAACTGGTGGATTCTGCTGTATTTTCTCCTGTAAGAGCTTCAACTTCCGTATAGAGCTTCCGCAGAAATGCAATTGCCGCTTAGGCTCAAAAAAGGGTTCCACCAACTCTCTATTCCTTGCCATTTGCAAGGAAAACCTCGTTACTTGCAATAGAACAAACTAAGACCAAGTTTTCAACACTTAAATAAAGTTCACACAAGAACTCAAAATTCACTAAATCCCCATTTCATTCCCCTGCACCAATTAAAACTTGTTGTGCCCCAGCCGCACGCGGTCGTATTAGTACTATAGTGGCTCTTTAAGAATGGATGTCGAACCCACAGGGACTGGACTAATTCAGCGAATATTCAAGTTCAAGTGTTATGTTACCTTTCACAAGTACTGATTTTAGAGATTTTGGAAAATTGTACTTAAATCTAGGGTGATCACAAAATAATAGGGAAACAATAACAAGAAGCACCTAGGAGTAAGGCCTATCAACATGCATTGCTATAATTCATGATAGTTCAAGCGTTAAAACATCAGTTGTTGTCTCACAAAGTTAAAATGCAATGTCCATGGTCTTTCAAGCCTCTAAACACAACAAACTAGTCTCACACCTACATCGTTGAGCGGGGATGTGACGTCCTAATTCATGAGTAATTTAACACATTAAACCCTAGTTTACTTAGGTTTATGACCTTGATTATGTACTTTCATACCTCTAATCATTTAACCTAACTTATCTTCACAACTACTTCTATGAGCAGTGATGTAACAATTCTAAGTTGGTGTCTAGCTATCGTCCCGCTTAGTTAACCAAGCAAGGTGTCAGGGTACGCTTCTATCCTAACCGCGAATCCTATCATAGCACAAGAACTTGCTCCTGCATTCTTTAGTTCGCTTAGGTTATCTTCAAGCTTTTGCCTAAGATTAACAAGTTTCTTTCATGGTGACTGCCAGTGTACCAACAATAATAATTAAGAATGCAAGACAAACAACAACTAAAAACTCAAACTAAAGATGAATTCAAGAATTTATAATCATATCATGGCCTCAACCCTAGATTGTCGGTTTTAGCCAATCATGTTTGTACAATTACTCAAACATGTTTAAAGTAAAGTAATTTTACAATAATGGTAAAGAGAATGAAAGTTTATGAACCCCAGTAGAGTTTCCTTCGTTCTCCTTCGGCTTTTCCATTTCTCCAAAATATTTTGTGATATCTCCATAAAATAAATCATGTGTAGAATCTATACTAAGTAAAAAATGCAAAACTTAGCCTTGCCCAAACTACCTCCGCGACACACCACTAGTCGCCCCAAATCAGCAAAGCATGGCACGGTCTATCGCGCAATGTCACAACCCAAACAGAGGCTCAGATCGCAACAAGGACAAGGAGCTCTGAGAGACTCCAAGTCGACCCATGGCACGAACATATATCTAACTCAACTTAAAGACTAAAGAATCAACATAACAATCTTAGAGGAATTCTAAAATAAACATATCATCATAATACACAATCTGAAGCAGAACACATCCTTTTTGTCTGAAAAGCCTATGCAACATGATGAGTTTATGGGACAAGACCCCAACTAAATTAGATAAAGATGGAAACTAAAAATACATCGAGAAATCTGATAAGCATGGTCCTGTGAGACGACCTTCACCAACAAGGTAAGATGCCATCTCTGAAGACTGGCTATGAACAGGGTTGAGTCTCGAGTGAAATGTCCCGTATCATGAAATGATATAACATAGAGTATGCGGTTAGTATGTGGAATGCAATGAGTATGCAAGGTAAGCAAAACCACTTCGATAAGTAAAATCATTTAAAGATATGCATAATGTAAAACATAAACAATGATAATCTGAGAGTAGGGCTTGCATGCATTACTTCTGAAATCATGATCTAATCATAACATAACATAGCATCATAACTGAATTGGATCGACTAAAATTGAACTGATAGAAATGAGTAAAATTGAACATTGGAGTCAAACGCATTTAGAACATATATAGATATATAAATCTCATTAATAATGAACATGCATAACTGGAAACTTGAGGAACAATGGGAGACGGTCTTTAACCGACATACCACGATAGAGCATGGCTCCAATTATCACACTCAAGGGGTAGAGCCACCCAAAGCCTTTCCAGTGGCTAGGGACGATACCGTGATATCGATATCAAGCTCGTGGCCTAGTAGGGAAGGGATAGCTCACAAGGGGGGTCGCAAAGTAATATATATTTACAAGTATATAAACTCTACATTGGCACATAAAGTTCTGAGGCATAGGGTGATCGACCCTTAGCCAACTCCTGCTAGACACTACTCCCAAAAATATGCATATACTCTCCATCGTTTTTTAATATAGCTCAACATCATCTATTGATGACGCTCAATAATAAAAATACATCTCAAATCTTAAATCATGCATATGAGAAGCTTTAGCTTAAAACGTACCACAAGCTGAAAGATAATTGGGAGTTACCCAAAACCATGTGCTAAGCTTAATTTGGAAAATCATAAATCATATTCATATGTGGCATTGCCCAATACTTTAACATGCTTGCAAACACTCGATTCATATTGAAAACATGATTATGAACATTGGGTAGTTGAAAACATGCTTTTTATCATAATGATACATTCATAACAAATCTCATTTTTCATGAACTTCTCATCTATGGGCTTTTTAATTCATAACTTGAAACATGATTTTTATTAGAAAACAATATAAAAACTTGCTCATTATTAAATAAATTCAATAGTAGAAACATATTTAGATCATACCCATGTATAGAATTAGGAATTTCATGTATTGGGTTAAACCCTATAGATTTGACATAGGAAATTCATGATTTAGAGAGGGATCGGGCATGGGTGTGAAAGGATTCACCAACTCATAATCCTACATACCCGATTATAGCTGATTCTTACACTTCCCTTGAATGTCGAAGAATAAATTGAAAAGAATCTTTAAGGTTTTGCCTTCATCGCTCTCTAGACTATCACTCTTACATGCGTAATGAAAATGGCCTAAAATGAACTTAACCTCCTTAAAAGTCATCATTCATAAACAAAAACGACGTAGTTTAGTCCTTAGGATCTTAGGAATTATGGAAAAGCCCTTACTAAATTTGCATAAAATAACCGCCTATCAGTCCCCACAAGGGACATGACCACTGCCTCCTCTCGGCCACGACTGTGGAATGATCCATCAAGTACACTACTTATCAAGTCATATGGCTCATCACAGCGACCTCCTGATTCGTTAATATTATCGTGGTCACCACTCGTCACGTACACGCCTCAATCTCACTAAACTTCTACTTTTCTAGTCATGAATCATCCCATGATTCATGGTGACTACCCACGACCGGGGTGGGGTCTTTCCGTTATGCACACTGCCTTCTTTTCTTTTCTCAATACCACTCCTCATGACTGGCCTAACGAGTCACCTGACCACGACTCATGGTCATGTCCGTGGGGATTCGACTTCCAAATTCCAAACTTATCTCCTTAGCTCACCACAAGTCACATCAATGACTCATTAGTCAGCTTTCTCACGAGTCACCTCATGACCCATTCTATGCCTGATGTCGGCATTAAACTTTCCTCCGTTTCAACTCCCATGTATGATCTGGGTTTTTGAGGGTATAAATAAAAAAACTTACTAGAATCTCGGCGCAAAGGCTGTCATGGTATGCACCCGCACGCGCACCCACTTGCATGACATGGCGCCCAGCGAAATCCTTTCGTGGCACACTGCACAGTGCGCAGCCCTGCCAGCGTAATTCGCTATAAGGCACGATCATGGAATTTTTGTTACACCCCCTTAAATTCCCTAAGACATAGATGGCCTATTCGCGTTGGTTAAGAATATTTGAAAGCCATACATGCTAGAAAAAGGCCCGGGAAAGATCGGACAAGCGCCAAGTCGGCGCGTCACAAGGTAAAATACGATTTATAGTCTGTGCCCAGAATGCAACTTATAAATCGTATTCCAGAATACGATTTATAAATTGCATTCCCCGAATGCGATTATAGTGTCCAAGTATATAAAGCTCGGTTTGTGATGTTATTTCCTTTAATTACTTCTGTAACGTGAGAAAATGAGGGGCACAAGGGAGTAAGTAAATTATCATCCGATTACGCTCGCCAAACGTAGTCTAAACTCAAATTAACTCAAAACCGAGGTATTTAGCAGCAGTGAGAGCATTCCTACGATTTTTGTTTTTTATGAAATACGGGCGACGAATCGTCGAGCTACCGGACTAAGGTAAGTAGAATTGCTCCAAACTAGTGCCAATGTGCCCTAGCCGTAAAGTGAATACTTCTCTGACTTCTCAAAATAGCAAGTTTTTGACCGTGATTTCGATGCTTCAAGTTTAGCTATAATTATATCGAAAGTGACGTCGTCTTCGTAATAGTGTTGTATTTAGTACTAATTGACGTGTATATGAATGCAGTTGGGAGAATTAGCTGGAGTATCGTCGAGCTCGGTCCGAGCGCTCTGATAACTCGAGGTTAAGGTATGTGAAGTTGTTCTTCGGCAAGTTAGTAAGCTTTAGCTAAGGAATCATAGTAAACTCCGCATTTGAAACTCGGAGTTGAATGTTATGAATTGAGTAAGTCTGGTAAATTTGGTTTGCGTGCCGTATCGCATTCAAACAAAGTTAGAAAGCATACGCCAAATGGAAAGTTAGCATTCCAGATTTAGTATAGCTTGTTGTATGATTAGCAAGCATGTTGTAGAATAAAAAGAAACAGATTTGTAATAAAGTTAGTAAAGTAAAATTAGATAGACAGCGCATTATGGCTACGCACCAGCCATTCGTACGCTTTATGGGCTGGGCGTACCAGCCATCCGCATATGAGATATTGGCCAGACAGCTTCATTCAGACAGATAGTATCCTGGCTACAGATTAGCTCACGGGGTTAAAGAAAGATTTCAGAATCGCATAATCGCAAATACCGCTAGTACAGAAGAGATCGAATAAGAATCGATTTCATAGCCTTTCACATGCATGCTTGCTATTTATATGTGCTATTTGCTCATGGGAGACTTGTTGTGCGGAGGCCTTATTGAGCGTCCTGCCGCCCTGGGTTTGTAATCGTCGCCCACTGAGCTGGTGTGGGTTTTCAGCTTACCTAAGGAGTGGCATGCCGACCCCTAGTTGAAGAAGATGGGATGAAGCTTCCACAGCGCTTCCGACGCATTATAGGTGCAGCTCCGGTTTCGCATAGCCCCGTTGAGTTGTGTCTGGGGAACCAGACCCTATCTCATCGCCTGTACATTCGCTATTACAGTAGCCTGGTTTCGTATAGCCCCGCTGAGTTTGTGTCCTAGATCTAGACCCTATCCGCATCGTCTACACAAGGAGTCCTCTGTGAGCCGCACGGTTACTTATATCGGAGGCGAGGCCTGAGCCGGAGACCCAGGGGGCCGGGTAGAGGAGCTCCGGTGAGCAGATGAGTGGAGTGACTTGTTTTTAAGTGTGTTTTGACCCTAGTAGGGGTATATAGATTGCTTTGCTTCACAGTTCCATCCTATTTACAAGTTCGTATTGGCTCTTGCTTGCTACTTGTATATCTATTTATATGTTATATACTAGCTACTAGACAGTAGCCACAGGTTACGGGTACGCCTGCCTTATCAAGCATGTAAAGCATGATTCAGCCTATCGCTTTCAGATTCGCTATCTCCTCATTTCATGCATTTGATAGATATTCTATCTATTCCGCTGTTTGCTATATTATTTCAGTTGCTTTGCATACTCAGTACCAGCGGTACTGACGCCCAGTGGGCGCTGCATTACTTGCCCATAGTAATTATAGACGAGGAGGCTAACCCTTCGATTCTAGCCAGCCTATTGAGTTATCGCCGTTATCCTGAGTCCATTCCGTGAGGTGTAGCTCTTTCATTTTGTTGTGACAGTATGGGTAGGTCGGGGCCCTGTCCCGATCATTTCTATTGTTAGTCATAGAGGCTTGCAGATTGTATATTATCTCCCGTGGGCCGCTGAGCCTACGAGGGAGGCCGTGCGCTGTATAGCCGTTTAGTATTTCTCGTTTTCTTATATGTTGGCCTGTGGGGTCATAGCTTGATAGCAGTGGTGACCTTTGCCGGTCACGTAGCTTTCCAGTCTTTCCTTGTTTAAGTTTCAAATGACTGATAGCATGGTGGCCTTGTCGGCCCGCATAGGTTCCGATTTGAGTGTGTTCTGCCACTGCTATTACAGTAGTGGCTATAGGCCAATGGCCTGAGGCCGTGTTTACAGCCGTTATATAGCCCTTTGTTTCCAGGAACCCGAGATAGAGCTAGCCAGGCACCAGATGTGCCTTGGCCCACCAGTTAGTAGTCCAGGTCCTTTCTAGGCACAAAGCGCCATACCCCCAAGTGCGTGACAAACTTGGTATCGAGCAAAGTCGTGTCCTTGTGGAGTCTGGCAAGCCGTGCTAAGTAGAGTCTTGTCTTATGGGATGTATTGTGCACCCATACCATAGGCAGGAGGCTGCGAGGCATGATAGGATGGTTACTCTTCTTCTCTTCCAGTCGTTCTATAGAGCGGCACAAAAGATAGGGTCGAGTCCCTAAAACTTACCATATTCTTTGGTTACAGATACAGAGGCAGATCAGCAATACTCTATTACAGGAAGAAGATCAGATATAGCAACAGAAGAGGATACCATCCAGATACAAGATAATTACAGCAGTAGAAGGAGGTACCAGAGGCCTCCAACGTAATACCTTACCTGAGACTTTTTTTTGCTATTTTCGTGATACGTTGATAACGCCAGAATAGGAAGTTAGAAGCATAACGTACCTACGAGTCGATTTATTTATTAGATATATAAGATCTGATTAAGATATCAGATAATATCAGACTATCAGATGAGTATGAGAAAGAGAGGAAATGCGTGGATTCCCAAATCCATCTTTTCGTGTGTGGCACAGCTTATATGTTTTTATTTGTTGCAATAAGAAAAGGGCTATTCCTACTCTTTTTGACCTTGATCTCCATAGTAAAGGGGCATATAAGAATTGAGCGTGAGGCTTCCAAAACAAGCAAGAAGTGAAGGTAGATTGATTAATTCCAAAGAAGTGTTAGTGAGCGCAAAGAGTAAGTAAGACTCGGCTAGCTTACCCAAAATGATGTAAAAGACCGCCTGATGAACGCCTAGTAATAGTCAAGTTTGAGTCAGAAAAAGGCCAAGTTCCATTATAAATACGCTTAATAACAAAGAAGACACACCGCAAGATAATAGATATGATTCAGCTGTGATATCGAAAGGTAGAAAGGTCATGTGAATCGATAGGTCCGACTTCAAGTCAAGAAGTATGAACCGAGACTTGACCAAGAACCTTATTAGCAATGTATGCGGTGCATCGAACCCCGTGAGCTCAGCTTAAAGCAAGATAAAAGGGAGAAGGTGAATACTGCATTTTGTGAAGAAATTAGAATTACCCCCGCACTAATAGAGTATCATGTATTAAGGACTAAGCCTCTGACCAACAGCTAAGAGACAAGAAAAATCGCGGTTCAGAATGCCGCAAAGATGTCCGCCATGGAGTAAGCTAAGAAACTACCGGTACGGAGACTTAATCTAGTGTGGCCTAGAGATAAGACCTGTGAGACAGGCTCAATGTAACTTCTTAGTCATAAAGATTTGAATGTTGACCCCATTACTGCAAGAGTGGCGGAATTTCAAATGACAGACCATAACTAAAGTTTATATGTTTGTTACTTCCAGAATGGGGTGACAATACAATGAAATGATAAGAGAAGGGTAGGAGATACACAGGACCATTGCTGTGGTATCATGTACGTATGAACTCAAAGAAAGGTGTCAGAGATTGTGTATCACTACTGCACTCCGGCATGTATCGTAATGAAGTTATTGATACGTATAATAGATATGTCGTGAGCGCTGTCATAGTTACAATCACAGATGCTGATTAGTGCTAGAAAGCATATACGTATTGCAATCAGCAGACCCCTTTGCCAAAAAAAAAGAGAAGAAAAAGAGAAAAGAGAAGAGAGAAGGGCAAAGTTAAGTGTGACTCTACGTATGAAGCCATAGAAACTGCCTCGCTCTCGGCTATTGAGTTAATGTAATTATATGTTTGTTGCCCGATCTAGGCTTTAGAAGCTACCAGAGTTAATAATAGC
Organism: Datura stramonium; assembly: GCA_018107945.1. NCBI lineage: Eukaryota > Viridiplantae > Streptophyta > Magnoliopsida > Solanales > Solanaceae > Datura > Datura stramonium. Next base: position 209,618 of record JACEIK010001719.1, on the reverse strand, counting down.
CTGAATCAGATAGCTAGATAATAAGGGCACAAAGAAGTGTCTAATCCAACAACTGGGCGTCTCAGATATAGTAGAAGTATCCCCAGACGCTAAATATTAGTGCATGTACTAGAACCAGACTAGAGACCGAATAGGCATAATGAGATTAACAATACCAGAATTGTTCCAGTATGTTAAGTGGCCGTACATCGTTTTCCCCAGTCTTATAGGGAGAGTCGCCTTAGTCAATCTTCGTAAATATTATGTGGAACACCGCAAGTCAGCCGGCCATCCTGGCCAATACCGTAGGTACCCCAAGAGAGGGTCCATATCGCAGTTAGTGACAGGCTAGTACTTCAACTGGTTCTCAAGATAGTCAAACAGAGCTTTAGTAGACGGCCGCCTACAGTTTAATAGCTCATAAGACCGAGAATTTCCTGCATTGGCGGTATATAACTAAGTCGATACGCATAAGGCGTAAGAAATTGGTAGTATCACAGCACAAAGGTTTACTAAACCAAAGAGATCAAGAGACTCCCGTGAAGATCCTGGGAGATTGATTAAGCCCGATTAAGGCTATGCTTAGCCGTTATAAGTCCGATTAAGCCCGGCTATTTAGTTATTTAAGGTTATGCAGCTGTGATTATTAAAGATCATGATCAAGATCGTGATCCTCAAATCGCATAAAGGCACAAGGTGCGCAGATGGTCGCTCAGATTATCCAAGCAACAAGTAGCCCTTAGCATGTGGCCATTGTGGCGTCAGATAAGCTCTAGCTATACTCGGTAAATTACTCATCGGTTTCTCCTAACATAGTAAGCCAGTATGACCGCCAATTATATGCCAAGTTCTCTAGTTATGAATATGTTGGGTATCAGTCAAGAAGAGAAAATGAAGTAACAACGCCTTAGCTACAAATCTGTTAGAGTTTGGCATACTTGTAGCCGAAAGCAAATGCAGAGTCTATCCAGAGAAATACCTCAATTGGTCAATTTAGCCGTTCGTATAACGTAAATGAAGGGTAACAACAACGCGGTAATTCAGGACACCGCCGTGTCGTCATTAGTGGTGGAAGTAAAAGAACGATAGTATAAGAATCCCCACCCGGTTAGCAGGGAGCCACTGCATTTTGTGCAATGTAGGATGGAGTGCCGGTTGTAAAAGGTCGTTTATGTGTCTCCAGATGTTTCAGCCTCCGCCAGCAGATTATGAATGAGTGCATTGCGTTTCCACTATTCTCTCCACCCCGACGCGACGAAAATGTACTATGATGTTAAGGAAAACTACTGGGTGGCCGTGTATGAAAAGAGAAATTGTTGAATTTGTAGCCTAGGAAGGTCTCAATCAAGCAACAGTGAAAGCAGAACACGTAAACTGTGCAATTTGACTCAGACATAGCTATGCCTCTTCGGAAGTGGGAAGCAAGTGAATATGGATTTTGTGGCAGGATTACCCTGTACTAGACATAGACAAGACTCTATATGGGTGATAGTTGATAGATCGGACTAAATCACCATTTCCAAACAAGGAGAACTACCTTCTCGTCGGAAGATTATGCCGAGTTGTATATCCGAGAAATAGTCGATTGCACGGAGTGCGTATCCATTATTTCGGCATGTAGGAGCACAGTTTACGGCTAGATTTTTTGGCAAAATGCTTAGAGAGGTCTCGGGGTAATGCCAGACACTTGAGTACCGCATTCCACCCCCGCATAGATGGACAGCCGAAGGCTATTCATTCAAACGCGCCGGAAGATATCTTTACAGCATGTGTGCTAGACTTTGGTGGTAGTCGGGATGAGCATTTGCCTCTAACTAGTTTGCTTATAATAAACAGCCTATCACTCGCCTATTCGAGGGCACCTTTGAGGCTTTATACGGTGAAAATGCAGATCAGCCATTGGCCGGTTTGAAATAGAGAATCGCTGATTGGGCCATGTACATTGTTCGCCACAGAGAGAAAGTAAAGCTTATCGTGAGAACGTTTATTGATCGCACAGAAATGCCTAAAATCATATGCGCATATACGGAGCGTAACCTGAATTTGATGTGAATGACTGTATTTTTGAAAGTGTCTCCCGATGAAAGGGGTGATGAGATCTTGAAAGAAAGGTAAGCTCGCCCAAGGTTTGTCAAGCCATGTCGTATCTGCAGATTGGAGAACTAAAGTACACATGGTGCTTTGTCAAAGTATTGTGGCATAACAGAACCGAGAGGAGATGACGGGGAGGCCGAGGAAGATAAGGAAAGCTAGATATCCTCACTTATTCCACTAGTCAGCGACAAGTATGTCCGTATTATTATTTATGCAAAAGACTCTTATAGTTGTATATGTATGAAATTAGAAAGATTGATGTTTAGCTATCATGAACTTATAGTATTGTGTGGAGTACCTGGTATTGGACTTTTCTAAGTGCTTTCATGATTTTTGGGATAGTCCATATTATGTAGGGAAACTCGCGAAATTTTTCTAAGTAATAAGTTGGTAAAGTGTTGGCAGTCCTCTAGATAGCGTATTTATTCGAGGTAGAATGTTCTTAAGGGGGAGGGAGAATGTTACACCCTTAAATTCCTAAGACATAGATGGCCTATTTGCGTGTTGGTTAAGAATATTTGAAAGCCATACATGCTAGAAAAGGCCCGGGAAAAGATCGGAAAAGCTACCAAGTCATGCTGGGCCGCAAGGGCAAAAGGATGGCAAATCGCATTCCAGACAGTGATTTGCAAATCGCATTCCCCGAATGCTGATTTATAGTGTCCAAGTATCTAAAGCTCGGTTTGTGATTTTATTTCTAATTACCTTAACGTGAGAAAATGTAGGGAGACGGCGAGTAATAATATTAGTCCGATTACGCCGCCAAACCGAGTCCAAAATCAAATTAACTCTGTGTACCGAGGTATTTAGCACAGGAGCATTCCTACGGTTTTTGTTTCGCTAAATACGGTCGACGAATCGTCGAGCTACCGGACTAAGGTGCAGAATTGCTCCAAACCAGTGTCAATGTGCTCCAGCCGTAAAGTGAATACTTCTCCTTCTTCCGGACTTCGAGAAATACCAAGTTTGCGACCGTTTTCGATAAGCCTAAGTTTAGGCTATAATTATATCGAGTAAGTGACGCGCCCTTCGGTAATAGTGTTGTATTTAGTACTAATTGTGTATATGAATGCAGCTGGGAGAAGTAGCCGAGTACTGACCGAGCCTCGTCCGACAGTCGGATAACTCGAGGTTAAGGTATGTGAAGTTGTTCTTCGGCAAGTTAGTAAGCTTTAGCTATATGAATCATAATAAACTTCCGTATTTGAAACTTCTCGGAGTTGAATGTTGAGAATTGAGTAAGTCTAGAATCTCGGGTTTGCGTTGCCGCATCGTATTCAAATCCAAAGTTAGAAAAGCATGCGCCAAAGGGCGAGTTAAGCATCTAAATTCGCATAGCTTATTGTATGATTAGCAAGATGTCAGAATAAAAAAGAAACAACATTTTTAGAATAAAGTTAGTAAAGTAAAATCGATAGACAGCCAAGATATGGCTACGTACTCAGCTATTCGCATAGTTTTATGCCTACAGAATAGCCATCCAGACATATGAGATATTGGCTACAGATTAGCCATTCAGACAGATAGTATCCTAAGGCGCATTAGCCTTACTAAAAGGAAAGATTTCAAAATCAAGATAATCAAGAAGAATCGCCATCACAGAAGAGATCGAATAAGAATCGATTCGATAGCCTTTTCAGTTATACATGCTTGCTATTTATATGTGCTATTTGCTTGTTGATACTTGTTGTGGCGTGAGGGCTCCCTATTGAGGCCCCGCCGCCCCCGGGGTTTGTAATCGTGTCTCCCACTCGAGCGGGTGGGTTTACGTCACCCAAGGAGTGGCATGCCGCCCCCAGCCTTGACTCGAGACGTGGATGAAGCTTTCCCCCATAGCAGTCTGATTATCATTACAGGTGCAGCTCCGGCTTCAGTAGCCCTGTTGAGTTGTGTCCGGGGAACCGACTCCATTCATATCACCGTACATTTAGTTATTGGCGTATGTAGCTCCCAAGCCAGACAGCCCTGCGAGTTTGTGTCCTAGGATCCAAACCCTATCTCAAGTTACTTAAACGAGCCCGGACCCAGACACGGTTCTATCGGAGGCCGAGGCCCGAGCCAGAGACCCAAGGGCCGGTAGAGGAGCTCCGTGAGCGTGATGAGTGGAGGACTTGTTTTTGGCGTGCTTTGGTCTGTGTAGGGGTATATAGATTGTTTGGCTGTTTGGTACCTTCCGGCTTAAGGGGGTTGGTATTGGCTCTTGCTACTTGTATATCTATTTATATGTTATATACTAGCTACTAGACAGCAGGCCGACGTGTTCACAGGTACGCCTTGGCTTTATCAGCACTGCAAAGCATGATTCAGCTTCTTACGCCGTATCTCGGCTATCTCCCCGCTCTTACGAGACGGCATAGATATGCTATCTATATTCAGTTGCTTCAGTTTATTATTTCAGTTGCTTTGCATACCAGTACCAGCGGTACTGACGCCCGCAAGGCTGCATTACTTGCCTGCAGGTATTAATAGACGAGGAGGCGATCCTCGTGATTCTAGACAAATTATTGATATCGCCTTCGTAACTGAGTCCGATTCCAGAGGTGTAGCTCATTTCCTTTTGTTGGACAAGATGGGTAGGTCGGGGCCCTGTCCCGATCATTTCTATTGTTACTCATAGAGGCTTGCAGATTGTATATTATCTCCCCAGGTCGGGCTTGAGCCGGTCGAGTGAGGCCGCAAGTGCCCTGTATAGCCGTTAGCATTCGCTTACATGTTGGCCGTGTGGGGCCATAGCTTGACAAGAGGGTGACCTTGCCTGGCCACGAGCTTTCTAGTATTTCCTTATTAAGTTTCAGATGACTAGACAGCATGGTGGCCTTGTCGGCCCGCATAGGTTCCCCGATTTGAGTGTGTTCTCGTCAGCTATTATTACAGTGTGGTGGCTATAAAGTCAGATGGCCTAGGCCGTGTTTACACCGTGATATAGCCCTTTGTTTCCGTGAACCCGAGATAGAGCTAGCCAGGCACCGATGTGCCTTGGCCCACCAGTTAGTAGTCCAGGTCCTAACTAGGGCACCAGGTGCTACTCATACTTCAAGGCGGATGTGCGGATAATTTTCAATCTCTTCATGTTTCTTTTTCACTCAATCCCAGCATCCTTTATATTCATGCATCATCACATTAAGCTCATCCTTTGCATTTTTCACCTACAACCAAGGGATAATAACATTGATTAGTTTATGCACATAAATATATAAAATCATATGAGAATGTAACCAATTAAATAGACAAACATGGCTAAAATTAAGTTAAAAATTAGCACTTAGGCACATAAATATGACCAAGATCGCAGTGCTCAATCTAAACCTCGAGGTGATCAGATGTAATACCGGAAGTGCCTAAGAGTATACCCAGGAAGCTAAAATGCAAAACCGCTGAAAGTTGGGGAAAAAGTTGCAGAACAAGAGGTACAAAGACTCATGGTATGTAACCGCGAGTCATGCTTATGCTGTGTGCTCCGTGTGTTCAGGTGGTAATGGAGGCAACAATTGATGTACTGTCTCATTGTACGAAACAATGAGTAATTGCTAGTGGTCGTGGTAGAGATGGACTTAGCAGTTGGGGAGTTTAATGGGTCATGCAATGACCCGTTGTGTCTTTCAATGATCCATTATGAAGAGTCATGGTAAGGGAGCCCAGATCTCCAAAGGGGGAAATGACTGGGATAGGAACAACGACTTGTATCTGGCATAAATTCAGTCATGGTGAGGCTCATTGAAATAGAAGTGTAGAGTTTCAGAAGAAGGAAACAACGACTGAAGGAATGACCCTATTGAAACTTAGGATGACCCGCCTTGTATGTCTGTGTCTCGATTTCTCGAGATATGGATCGGGCGTTGCTTAGCATGGGCGGATACCATGGGTCGCGGGTATCTTCCAAACGGCCCGTTGGCTGTCTGTTGTTTGGTCCAGTGGGCAATTTTCTGTGTAATTAATAAGGGTATTTCCGTATTTCTTCATCCTAAGGTCCTATACTACGTCATTTTAAGCTTTTTTTTAGTGGTGTTTAGCAGGGGAAAAACCTATTCTAAGTGTGTTCCTTCCTTGCATGCATGTTTATGAAATTTTGGAGGTGATCAAGAGATTTTCTAAGGATTCTTCTTCCAATTTCTCCATGGGCAATCAAGTGAGGTGGTAGATTCAGTCCATTTCTATGCATGTAGGGTTTAGAATGGGTGATTTTTACCATACACCCATTCCCAAATTTTGAATTTAATCATGAAGTCTCCCTATCCCGTTCTATGGGGTTTTACCTAAATGCATGAAAATGTTATTTCTCTTTTGCGGGTTGATTTAATTGAGTTTTAATTGTTGAATTATGACTGATGGGCAGGTTTTATATTATTTTTCGAAAATTATGTTTCAATTGTTTAAATCTAAAATGCCCACTGACATGATGAATATTCGCATTTTGAGTTTATTAATGATGGAAAACCATGATTTCAAGTTACCCATGTTTATGAGCATATTTTTGAATGAATTGAGTATGTCAAAGTATTGGGCAATATCCACATGTTGAAGAATTATTTATAATTTAGAAACGAATTACATAATTTATCGATGGCGATGTTGGCCGATGAAAAGGGCCTTTGATTCTTGGCTGACATGTTTTAGCGATCACCGATGATAAATGTAATATTTAGCCAATGAATTTTAATTCATGATGTTATTGATTTACGATGAGCCTATATGGCATATTTTTGGGAGCCGTGACTAGCACCGAGCGAAATTCTCTGGCTGCTCAAAGGACTACGTCGGTGTCTCTATAACCACGTGCCACCATAGGTTCCTATGTTATATATTGTATTGATACCCATTCTCTCAAATGTGATATCACACCTAATGCACGACCCTCGCCTGTCAAGCCAGGTCGGCTCTGCCCACATGAGCTAGATAGTTGGGGCATCATGAAAGGCTCTAACATGATGGTGCTCTGCTAAGACGAGTCCTCCCATTGTTCCCATGTCTTATACATTTTTATGTTTTTTTTTTATTGGCTCAAGTTATGTTATTATAAGGTGTATTTTACGTATTATGATTATGAATGCTTTATGAACGATTTGAAAGCCTTGAGCCTTATGTTTTCTTATGAAGTTTATTATTTATGCATGATGTCCTTCTCCTAATGCTATTTATGAGTTTTATTTTACTTTTTAACATGTCCTGCTTTACTTACATTGAATACTCGGTACATCTCCACATAATGACGCATACTTTCTATGTGCTTATCATTTTCAAGGATACAGGTCCGGATCTCGCTCATCCTCATCCTTAGTCCATCTCCACTCTCGCTTCGCATTATTGGTGAGTCCTCATGTTTCGAGGATTGTTTGTCCGACTTTTATGTTATCTGAGTTTCAAGATTGTTCGGGTTAGTTTGGGATGTTGTCCATCAACCCATCGTATGTAGTTGAGGCTTTCTTAATCAACATGTAGTACTCACTTTTATGTGTACGCTATTATTTCCTCGATATGATATAGTTACGTTTATGTTATGTTTTATGTTTAGTATTCTCTTATTTAAATAAGAATAGTTGTATGCATGTGTCGTGGGTCTGCTCGGGTTTCGAGGTCCTTCTCCGTGTCTACGATCCGTACATATCGTCTGGCCTATGAAAACTTTGTATCGAGCAATAGGCTTGAAGTGTCCTAGGTGTCTATGTCGCGTTGGCAGAACTTTAATGGGTGTGAAGCGCTTCACCTATGACGAAGAGGCCGCTAGGACGCTAGGAAATGTCTCTCTTTTCATGTTCTATGTTGTGTGATGAAAAATCTTCCCCATACTTATAATTGTGGTGGATTTGGCATTATGAATTATGGCTCCTAGAAGAATGAAGGAAGGAGGAATGTAAATGATGAAGGCCACTAGGGTGGAAATTACCATGGGCATCCGCATCCCCAGCTTGTTCGTATTCTAGGCACCAGAGCCACCGCCACGTGAATTTCTGTGGCTATTCGATGTTGGCACAAAGCTTTGACTGCCCAAGCCAGTCAACCAAGAGGCCGCTGCCGTGTCCCACGTATCGGAAATGCAAATGGCTGCTCGAATTAGAGACTTCTTGAGGATGAACCCTCCCGATTTCACTGGATCAAAGGTGGATGATTATCCACACGAAGTTCATTAAAGGGATCTTGAAAAAGTCACTGTGTTATGGAGACAAATGGGAGTGTGGACTAGGCCTCTTATCAACTAAAAGAGGTCGCTCATATTTGGTACAAGCAATGGAAGGACAACAGGGCAGTGGGAGAGGGCCCTATCAGCTGGGATGAGTTCCACAAGGCCTTTCTCGACAAGTTCTTCCCTAGGAGATGAGTGATTTGAAGGCAGTAGAGTTTGTGAACCTCAAGCAAAGGAAAGATGAAAGTGTCGGAGATTCAGCTTGAGTTCACTCATTTGTCAAAGTACTCCCCAGAGTTAGTGATGGATGAAAGGGTGCGGGTGAGCCGATTCATTCATGGTGTAGCTAGTTACTTAGACAAGGATTGCAGGACTGGCATGCTTCAATAGGATATAGGCCGCATAGTGTTGTACGCCCAAGACGGAGGCAAAATTTCATGGTAGGGAGAGGGAGCCAAAGAGGGCTTGGATGGATAGCCGTGGGTTTTTGCTTCATAGGTCTGACAGTAGCTACTGTCCACAATTTCAGCAGAGATCACTAGCCCCGCCACCATCACGCCCAGTGTTCCATCGAGACCTGTAAGGATCAGAGGAGAAGGGCTTCAAGGTCGTAGGATCAGAGGGGCACCCAGTTAGAGTATAGCTCTTTGGCCTGTGGGAATGTGGCAAGAGTTATGTCGGGGAGGCTCTGCTTGGTTCAAATATTTATCATGGTGTGAAAGATCTGGACACATGCGCCGAGCGTTCCCATATGCTATACAAAAAGGTGATGATAGGTCATGCATAGACCACCAAGACAGCAGAAGTCTATCCCGTTTCGCTTCCGCAGGGAGCATAGACTAGTGGGGGTGGCGGATAGTGCCAAAACCAAATCTATGCCCTTGACTCACGCTAGAGTAGGAGGCTTCCTGGGTGAGATCGTGTGTAATACCGTATGTTGCGTTTCTTTCATATTGATGTTTATGCCTTGGTAGATTCGGAGATGCCTTTCCTTTTTGACTCCTTACATTTCTAGTAGCCTTGAGTTAGTCCCGAGACCTTATCAGAACCATTTTCAGTTTTTACTCCAGTTGGTGATTCGGTCATGTCTAGACGAGTATATAGGGAATGCCTACTATCGTGTTGCATAAGGTTACCAACACCTTGTGGAGTTAGCGATGATTGACTTTGACGTTATTCTAGGTATGGATTGGTTGTTTGCATGTTATGCTTTGATTAATTGTAGGACCTGTATGGTGGAATTTCGTTAATAGGTGAGTAAATCTTTGAGTTGAAGGGTAGTTTCGGCGATGCTAGTAAGTCAGCTATTTCCTATCTTAAAGCCAGGTAGGCAGATGATCTCTAAAGGTTGCATATACCACCTAGTTAGGGTTAGGATGTGGAGTCCGAGAACCCGACTATTCAGTCAGTCCGTGGTGTGCGAATATCTAGAGGTGTTTCCCACTTATTTGCTGCTGTTTCTCCCGAGAGGGAAATTGATTTCGTATCTCGATATCACCTCTATCTCTATTCCTCCTTATAGATGGCCCAAATGGGCTTAAAAGAATTAAAAGAACAGTTGAAGGAATTTGCTGGAAAAGGGTTTCATTAGATCGAGAAATTCTTCATGGGGTACACGGGTTCTCTTGTTCGGAAGAAGGACAGATCCCTTCGGATGTGTATTGATTATCGACAGCCTTAATAAGGTCACCATCAAGAACAGTTACCCTTTGCCCAGGATTGAGATTTATTTGAGAAGCTCCAGGGTGCCAGGTGTTTCTCAAAGATAGATCTTCGGTCCGGATATCACCAGCTCAGAGTTCGGGAGCGTGATATTCCAAAGACAAACTTAATTTGGTATGGCCACTATGAGCTTGTTGTTATGTACTTTGGACTAACTAATGCTCCTGTAGCTTTTATGGACCTGATGAACAGGGTGTTCAAGCAATATCTAGATATGTTCGTGATCGGTTCATCGACATATTAATATACTCCTAGAGCGAGGAGAGCATGCCACTCATTTGAGAGTAGTGTTGCAAACCTCGAGGATCGTCAATTGTATGGAAAGTTGAAGCAAGTGTGATTTTGGCTAGGCTTAGTGGCATTTCTGGGTCATGTAGTATCAAGCGAAGGCATAAGGGTGGATTCCCAAAATATTGAGGCAGTACGGAATTGGCCCAAACCGGTTAATCCTTTAGAAATTCAAAGATTCTTGGGCTTAGCAAAGGCTACCAAAGATTTGTTGAGGGCTTTCTTTCATCAATTTTAGACCCATTGACCAGTTGACTCAGAAAAAGGTGAAGTTCCAATGGTACGGGATGCTTGTGAAAAAGCTTCCAAGAGTTGAAGACCCACTCACTTAAGCACCGTTGTTGACTTTACCCGAGGGTACCAATGTCTTTGTTGTATATTGTGATGCTTCTCGAGAGTCGGATTGGGATGTGTGTTGATGCAAATTGGAAGGTAATAGCATATACCTCGAGACAACTGGAAAGCTCATGAAAAGAATTACCCGACCCATGATCTTGAGTTGGCTGTAGTGGTGTTTGCATTGAAGATATAGTGGCATTACTTGTATGGGGTCCATAGGATGTATTCGACATCACAAGAGCTTGCAATACGTGTTCACGCGTAAAGACTCAAATCTTTGGCAAAGGAGGTGGTTGGAGTTGCTAGAGGACTGCTAACATGGAGTGTCCTTTACCACCTAGGCAAGGCTAATGTGGCTATGATGCTCTTAGTAGGAATTCTATGGAGAGTGTGTCCCATATGGATGAGGAACAAGGAGTTGGTGAAGGATGTCCACCTAATTGCAAGACTGAGTTAGATTGATCGACTCGATTGATGGCAGTGTTATTGTGCAGAATGGTCAGAATCGTCCTTGGGTGGTCGATGTCAAATCTAAGCAAGATCGAGATCCGACTTTGAGGAAACCGGAAGAAGCAAAGGCGAGTCAAAAGGTGGAGGTTTTCTCCAAAAGCGGAGATGGTGTCTTACGATATCGGTCGGCTATGTGTCCTCGAAAGGATAATTTGAGGGTTCGGATATTGCACGTGGCACATGGTACCAGATATTCTATCCATCCAGATCTACGAAGCTGTATCGATTTTCAAAAATCTATTTGTGGATGGTATAAAGAGGGATATTGCAGTTCATGCAGCAAAAATGTCCAAACTGCTGAAGTAAGGGAAGGTCGAGCGTCAAAGGTCGAGAGAGGCGTATTTTAGGATATTAGCATCCCTACTTGGAAGTGGGAAGAAATTAACATGGATTTCATTTCAGGTCTAACCCCGTACTCAGCAATACGACTTCATTTGGGTGGTCGCGACAGTTAAATAAGGTTGCATACTTCCCATCGGTCAACACTAGATTCAATGGATGATTATTCCAAGTTGTATATTCAGGAGTTAGTTCGACTTTTGGAGTGCCCATATATATATTTCAAAGGGACTCAGTTTACCTTCTAATTTTGGCGGTCTTTCCTAAAGGGGCTTTGTCTGAAGCATTCCATCCGCAAATGGATGGCTGGGGGCGGAACGGACAATCCGTAATTCTTAATGACATGTTGAGGGCATGTGTCATGGATTTTAAAGGTAGTTGGGATGATTATTTTCCTTAATCGAGTTTCTGTTTATAATTATCACTGGCATCCATAGTACCGTTCGAGGCTCTTTACGGGATAAGGTGTAGATCTCCCATCAAATGGTATGAGGTTGGTGAGGTAGCTATGATAGGGCCGATTCGGGCCACAAGGCGATGGTGAAGGTTCGGCTTGATAAGGGACCGGTTGAAAATCGCCGTAGTCACAAAAATCATATGTCTGCAGGAGGTAGAAAAGATTTGTAGTTTGAGGTGGACAATTGGGTATTTCTAAAGGTATCTCCTATGAAGGAGTCATGCGCGGTTTGGGAAGAAGGGAAAGTCATCTCAATATATGGGTCCTTACCAGGTCATGTGAGAGTTGGTAAGGTGGCGATGAATTGATTTGCCTTCAGAGTTAGCTTTAGTTCATCCTATGTTTCAAGTATCGCTCTGAAAGAGTGCTTGGGTGATCCATCTTAGTATTCCCGGTAGATAGAGTTGGTGTAAAGGGATAGCCTCGAAGCAGTGAAGAAATTTCGAAAATCTTAGATCGTCAAGTCTCGTAAGCTAAGGAGAAAAGAAATAGCTTCAAGTAAAAGTATTATGAAGAAATCAACATGTTAAGGGAGCTGCGTAGGAAGCCGAAGAGCATATGATGGCTAGATACCCACATTTGTTCTCTACTGCTCAGTTCTGACCTGAGGTACCAGTTTTTCCCTGCGACTCTATCTAGTTTTCATGTTCTACCATGTGTACAAGTTTCATTTATGTGTATGAATGTGTATGTGAAGTATGAGAATAGTTCAGCTATGTGGTTTTATTTGGAGGTAGTCTTCTGTGAAAACTTCAGTTAAAATGATCAATATATGGGTATTATAAATTGTATGTTTATTTTCTCGTTGTTTCCTACATTCGAGGATGAATGTTCCTCATGCGGAGATATTGTAATACCGGAAGTGCTTAAGAGTATACCGGGAAGCTAAATGCAAAACTTGAAAGTTTGGGAAAAAAGTTGCTGTACGAGGTACAACAACTGGGGTATGTAACCATGAGCCGTTATTCGCAGTCATAGGTTGAGGTGTTCAGTAAGGGTGAGAAACAATGATTGATGTAATGACTCATTGTACGAACAATGAGTCGTTGTTAGTAGTCGGGAGGAGATGGGCGAGAAGTTGGTGAGTTTAATGGCCGCGCAACGACCCCGTTGTGGCTTGCAATGACCAAGCAGAAGAGTCGTGGGTAAGGGATCCCACATCTCTAGTGGGAAATGATGGATGGGAACCACAACCCAGTATCTAACAATCGGCCATGGCGAGGCTCGTTGAATAGAAGTGTAGAGTTTCAAAAGAAGGAAATGACTGAAGGAATGACCCATTGAAACTTAGGACAACCTCTTCATGTGGTCCGTAGTTTGATTTCGAGATATGGATTGGGGCAGTGCTTAGCACGGGCGGATACCACGGTTCGTGGTATCTTCCAACGCCCATTGGTTCGCCCATTGTTTGGTCTAGCGGGCAATTTTCTCGTAATCAAGTATGGCATTTTCGTCCTTTCTTCATCCTAAGGACCTATACTATGTCGTTTTTAGCTTACTTTCGTGGGAGTTTAGCAGGGGAAAACCTATTCTAAGTGTGTTCCTTCAATGCATGCAAGTTTATGAAATTTAGGAGGTGATCAAGAGCTCTTCTAAGGGATTCTTCTTCCAATTTCTCCTAGGAAAATCAGTGAGGTGGTAGATTCATCCTTCCCAGGTATGTAGGATTTAGAATGGGTGATTTCCTTCCACACCTATGCCCAAATTCCTGAATTTAATCATGAATTCTCCCTATTCAAGTCTTTATGGGGTTTTACCCAAATGCATGAAAATGTGATTTCTCTTTGCGGCTGATTTAATTGAGTTTTAATTGTTGAATTATGAAATATGGTAAGGGTTTATATTATTTTCTTGAAAATTATGTTTCAACTTTTAAATCTAAATGCCCATTGATGAGAGTTCATGAAAGTTATGATTTATGATGAATATTCAATATTTTGAGTTTATTGATGATGGAAAAGCTTTATTTCAAGTTACCCATGTTTATGAAAAGCATATTTTTTGAAAGAATTGAGTATGTCAAACTATTAGCAATTCCCACATGTTGAAGAATGATTTACGATTTATGAAAACGAATTACATGATTTATCGATTTATGATGTTGGCGATGAAAAGCATTCTTTGATTCTTGGCTTAGAATGTTTTAAAGGGGATCAATGATGACAAAATGTTATTTTAGCTAATGAATTTTAATGCATGATGTTATTGATTTACGATGAGCCTATATGCATGTTTTTGAGCCGTGTCTAGCACCGAGCACCTCTGGGTTTCAAAGGACTACGCCTGAACCATAACCACGGCCACCGTGGGTTTTGATGTTATATATTGTATTGATACCGATCCTCAAATATAATATCACACCTTAATGCACGACTCCCTGCCTGGCAAGCCAGGGTCGGCTCTTCCCACTTGAGTGTGATAAGGGCTGGGGTATCATGAAAGGCTCTACCATGATGGTGTCGGTTAAGATGAGTCCTCCATTGTTCCGCATGTTTTATGCATTGCTATGTTTATGTTATTGGATCAAGTTATGTTTTGATAAGGTTTATTTACGATTATGATAATGAACGCTTTATGAATGACTCGAAAGCCTTGAGCCTTATGTTTTCTTACTTGAGGTTATGATATATGCATGATGTCCTTCTCCTACGTTACTTATGAGTTTTATTTTTACTTTTAAATGTCCGTTTTACTTACCAACACTGTATATTCCAATGATTGACCTGATACTTTCTATGTTGTATCATTTCATGACATGGTCCGATCTCGGCTCATCCTCACACGTTAGTCCCATCTCATCTCTCTCAGATTATTGGTGAGTCCTCAGGTTTCGAGGACCGCTTTGTCATACTTTTATGTTATCTTGTGTTTTAGTATTGTTCGGTTAGTTGGGATGTTTTCCATCAACCCACCGTATGACATCGATAGAGCCTCGAGTTCGAGGGTCCAGAGGAGCACATGCGTATAGAGCATACCTTCCTACCTATGAAAGTGTGGCAAGAATCATAAAGGAGAGAGTGCTTGATGGGATTAGATATGGAATGGTGTGGTAGGATCTAGCAACATGCACCGGGAGTGTCCCTTGGCTAGATAGAGTGATAGTAGAGGTCGTGCTTAGGCGTCAGCTTCTGCAGCAGCACTAGCTCACAGTGGTACGCCCACCAAGGCAGTTGGTGGCTAGTGTTAGAATAGGTTTCATGCCCTTGCATTTCGACAGGAGAGGAGACTTGACGCACAGATGTGGTCAGTAGTATGTTATGAGTATTCCACTTTGATGTATACACATTGTTACATCTAGGGATACTTTATTTTTTGTTACATCTACGTGACTAGGGAAGTTTTGAGTTACCCAAAAATCCTTAAACAAGAGAAAAAGGTAGTAGAAAGGTGTCACCATAACCCTTCCTAGTCTCTACTCCAAAGGTGATTCTATGATAGCTAGAGGGGGTGTATAGAAAATACCCTATCACAATCTCGTAAAGTCACCTCCGTAGATTTAGTAGAGTTTTCCATGATAGATTTTGATGTTATCCTCGGCATGGATTGGTTATTTCCATGTTATGCCTCAATCAATTGTAGAACCCGTGTAGTAGAGTTTAGATTTATTGATGAGCCAGTCCTAGAGTGGGAGGGTAGTTCAGTTGTGCTTGTAGGTCATTTTATTTCCTACCCAAGGCCGTAAAGATGATTTATAAGGGTTGTGTGTACCATCTAGTTAGGATAAGGATGCTACATCCGAGACCTCTACTATCTAGTCAGTTCCAGTATTATGTGAATACAAAGAAGTGTTTCCAGATGAGATCTACCAGGAATTCCTCCCTAGTGGAAATCACTTTTGTGTTGGCCTCTTCCCGATACGCAACCTATATCTATTCTGCGAATGGACCCAACCGAGTTAAAGGAGTTGAAGGAGAAGTTGAAAGACCCCTTAGACAAGGGTTTCATCAGACCTAGCAAATCCCCGTGGGCTGCACCAGTTCTCTTTGTCCACAAGAAAGATGGTTCTTTTCGTATGCATTGATTATCTAAGGTAATTGAATAAAGTTATTGTTCGCCGGTTCGGATGACTACACGCAAGTGCACGTGGTCGAACAAGTAGTGCAAGTGGACGGCGTAAGCCAAGTATCAATCCCATTGTGGACTCCGGACTACGGGGCAAAATTTACTCAAGTGTCAATTTACCGTTACTCTAAAAATGCGTACAACAATGTAAAGAAAAGTTTTATATTAAGTATTCTACTTTATACTAAGGCTAAAATGAATATACAAGTGAGTCTGAACATTATAATGTGAGCATGTTATGCTAAACGAACATGTAAAGAAATTAATTATAGATACAAATTGGTTTATCTTTTCTCCTCGGTTGCTAGTCGAAACTTATGCCTATGGGATTAAAACTCTCAGATTAACCCAACTTAAGAATCATAATCCTTCCACCTACATTTTTGTGATAAGAAGAAATTCATATTCTAGCCATACAAACCGATTCCACACTTTGACTAATACGACTTTCAGGCTTATCCCGAAGGTAAATCAATTCTCAAGCCTCAAACTAAGAAAAGATCATATCCTATTACTCCACAACTTTCCAGCTTGCTACTTCTGAAAGTGAAACCGACTTTTTAGATATACATTAACATTGGCCAAACATTAATGCGGTAAGAACAAGAATTAATAGAACAACCATGGAAGAAAAGATGAAAAACGTATGATCAACAATTACATTTCAATACAACGGTTCCTAACCTCATTGAAGAAGTGAAATTAGCCACTCATTTGTGGATTAAACATCATTAAATTATGTAAATCATACAAACAATTGAAAGAAAGGAGAAAGGGATAGAGAAAAAACCCTAAGAATTTCGGCCTCATCCGCTCAGAATCTTCGCTCTTGCTCCACCAAGTCAATAATTAAAAATGAACCTAAGTGTTCTATTTGATACCGTTGGAAATTTTTCCTATCAGCAACGTGTCACTGAGTGCATCGCGGAGCACTGCCTCCATGACACGGGTAAACGTGAGGCTCTCTGGAATTTGCCGTCCAGGTAATTTTCCCCAACGTGGCATGGCATGCAACGCTGAGCTTGCCTGGCCAGGTTACCTGCGGGACGCGCACCTTCACTGGAATGTCAAGTTCCAGGTACTTAGGTCCAACGTGCCACGGCACGAACGCGGACCCTATCTGGAAATCTTTGCAATTAAATCTCCTGGATGCACGCATCCGCGATGGCAAGGTGGACACGGCTCCATCGCTGGAGCCTCTTTATTTTCAGGCTTCCCTTGGCCAATTCCTTGCTCGCTCCCGAGTCCACTCCTGATTCCTCCCAACATGAATCTTAGCCCATAAAAAGTACGTTTTTCCTGTAAAACAACGCTAATCATGTTGCTAGTATAAATTCACACTTTCCTACAATTTTACAAGAATGTACAAACATTGTTGGATAAATAAGGCAAAAATGATGCATTTGAGTATCACTTGGGCATATAAATATGCCCCAGATCACCTCGATTTTTTTCCTTTGCGATTTCCTTTACTTCTGCCCCGCTCAACCTGAAATTTATCTTAAAACAAGAAATTGGTTAGAATTCATAGGTTTGAAAACACAACACAATATTTTATTTTTATATTTACACAATTTTTGTCTTTTCTTTTTTTTTCCTCTCAGACAAACATACAACAATAAATTCACGGGCTGCCTCCCGTGCAGCGCCTGGCTTACCATCGCGGCTCGGACGTCCTTTATGCTCACCTGCCCCTAGGGTGACTGACGCCACGAACTCCGTCCTCACCCCCGCTGCTTACCTCCGTCAGTGGGGTCGCCCCATTAACTCGAGACTCAACGCCCTAAGCAACATCAACTTGCTCAAGCACATCGATCACCGAGAGTTCCTCGCACAGCCGGGAGCTTGCGGCCTTGTACACATCAAACACCTCTTACCTTTGTCGTGCGCTCGCACAGTTAGTCAGCCTGCAAACATTACATTCATTAGCGCTTTCTGTGAGCTGAAGAAAGGACGTCCTAAATAAATGGGACTTCCACTGTCTCGCTCGAAGTCCAGCACAATGAAATCTTACCGGGAAGATCAGGGAGCCGACTTGCACCAAAGACGTCCTCCACAATACCATCCTGTCTTTTGCCGAAGGAATGATCCGCAGCTGCGTGATCACTGCTGTTGGTCTAGGGACTCCCTAGCCCCACTTGAATACCGAGGTCGGCATCAAGCTAATGCTCTTGTGCTCCCAAATCACATAGTCCGGGCGAGCCGGGATACTCTGCCCAATTGTTATCTGAATTGTAAAGCTCCTGCAGTGGTCTGAGCTTTGTGGGGTCTGCTCAGATCCGGGAAGCGTACCCCTCCGTAGCAGCCACCGTGGCATACTCCGTCAACCTCGCTTTTGTTCGCCACGATGTCCTTACGTACTCCTGCGTACTTCGGCACTCCCTCCAAAACATCAACAAGAGGTAAGTTAATGTGTACCTGCTTAAGCACCTCCATGAACTTTTTGAAACACGCCTCCTCCTTGTGTTTCTTTAATCGTTGAGGGAATGGGGGTGGAGGTCTCTCTGATTCAGCATCCTTTTTCTTCCCCCTTCCTCATCACTTTACCCTCTCCGTTTCTGCCGCTCCCGACCTGCTGAGAGGTGTGGTCTTTCCGGGGTTCCACCTCCTGCCGCAAACCACTCCCTTGTGGTCACTACATTCACCGCGCTGGGGTTGGGGTCTCGTGTCACTGGGAAGTCCTCCTCTAGGCCTGGTGTTTTGGGCTCCAGCAAATTGCCCAAACTGGTATTCCAACGCCTTGGTAGCTAACGGATTGTTCTAACATCGGCTGCCAATTTAACATAGCGCCGCAATTGAGCTTGGTTAAATTTATCATAGTCTTGAACATCTCTCAATGCTAGGTGATAGTAGAGAGGGGTATTGTTGTTTCGTATCATGACTCCATAGTTCTGATGCTCCTTGGATTCCTTTGGTACCCCGACAACTCTGCCCCTGATGGTTGTTGCTACCCCAAGAGAAATTCGGTGATTCCTCCAGCTAGAATTCGTAGTTGTTACCATATCGTCAGATTATTCCTTGCATTGCCGACAAAGTTCAACGAGTCAGATTTGCTCCACAACACTCTTATGTTCATTACTTCCTCGCACACTTCACACCAAATCTGCTACACCGCATTCACTGCGGGGCTTGAGACTGATTCATGCTCATGTTACCGAAGTGGGTGTTGAGTTGATCTTGCAAAGGTTTATCTGCAGCGATAGCCGTAAACCATCCAATTTCTAAGACCTTGGCTGCTTTCCTTGCTCCTCCCCTTGAAGAGTCCACATTCCACTCCGGATTTCCCCGCAAAATACGATTCAATAAAGTATACACTTCATCATAAGTCTTTTTCTAATGCTTGTCCCCACCTGGCAGAAATCCAAGAAGATTTTTGTGGGGTTCCAAACTCCTCAATAACAAGGTGCACTCCAAGATATCTTTGGATTGGTGGTGATGAGGACAATCCCAACAAATGATTTGAATCTCTCCAAAGCTTGATACAGGTTCTCACCCTCTCTTTGTTTTAAAACTTAGAATTTGACTTAAGTCTTGCTGTTTTACCGATGGAAAGAACCTGGACGAACTTTTGCAAGATCATCCCACGTGGTTATAGACCCTGGTGGCTCATCTTTCAACCAATCTTTTGGCTTCTCCCCAAAAGTGAAAATGGGAACAATGTAAGCCTGACATAATCTGTTGACACTCCAGCGGGAATGTAGTGTCACTTCTTATCTCCAAAAAATTTGAAGATGTTGCTGTGGATCCTCATGAGGAGACCCGTGGAATCAGCCCGCTTGTGTGCAGCAATTGCACCATGTTTTGTTTAAGCTCGAACCTCCTGGCTCAGGTTTGTGAATGGTAGACGTGACATTGCTAGCATGTGGATTGCCACATCGCGAACCGGCCTAGCGTTACTCGGGCACTAACATCGCCCGCACAAGTGGTGGATCCGGTTGCTCCTGTGATTGTTTGTCTCAGTAACTCAGCTTTCTCCTAGAGCTTCTCTCCGTTGATAATGGAATTGTCTTTCCGCCTCTAAGGATGGATCCACTCAGCCCTTTGTCTCGCTATGTTCTTAACAGAATCTGTTATCTGCAAATACAGGCTAAGACCAAGTTGTCAACACTAATGTAAAGAAATAGCAACCAACACTTTAAGAAAATACCTCGCCACTGCCGCCCCCCTGAATCCGCGCCAAAACTTGTTCGGTCCTGATGACTACACGCAAGTGCACGTGGTCGAACAAGTAGTAAGTGGCTCAAGTAAGCTAAGTACCGATCCCACAGGATCGGACTACTGGGCAAAATCTACTCAAGTTTCAATTTACTCAGAATCTAAATATGCCGACAACAATGCAAAGAAAAGTTTTATATTTTCGTTATCTAATTTTATACTGAGGCTAAAATGAATATACAAGTGAGTCTGAACTATGAATGTGAGCATGCCGAGGCTAAAACGAACATGAAAGAAATTAATTATCGATACACATTGGTTTAATCTTTTCTCCGGTTGCTAGTCAGAACTTATGCCTATGGATAAAACTCTCGTATTTAACCCAACTTAAGAATCATGAACCTTCCACCTACATTTCTATGATAAGAAGAAATTCATGTTCTAGCTTTCATACAAAACCGATTCCACACTTGACTAATACGACTTTCGCATATTTCTATCCTGGGAAGGTAAATCAATTCCAATTTTCCCAAACTAAGAAAAAGATCATATCCTATTAATCACAACTTTCCGCCATACTGAGTGAAACCGACTTTTAGGATATACATTAACATTGGCCAAACATTAATGCAGTAAGAACAAGAATTAATAGAACAACCATGGAAGAAAAGATGAAAACCAGATGATCAACAATTACATTTCAATACAATTGTTCCTAACCTCATGAAGAAGTGAAATTAGCCACTCATTTGTGGGATTAAACATCGTTAAATGAGTGTAAATCATACAAACAATTGAAAGAAAGGAGAAAGGGATAGAGAAAAACCCAAGAATTTCGTCCCCTCAACCGCCCGTAACCCACGTTCTGCTCCACTGAAGTCGAATAATTAAAAATGAACCTAAGTGTTCTATTTGTTATCGGTGGGAATTTTTCCTAATAACAGCAACGTGTCACGGAGTGCATCGTGGAGCACTGCCCCGTGACATGGTGCAAAACGCGGAGGCTCTCTGGAATTTGGCCGTCCAGTAATTATCCCCAACGTGGCACGCCATGCAACGCGGAGCTTGCCTGAAGATGCCACCAAGTGCGACGCGCACCTTCACTGGAAGTTGAGGTTCCAGGTAATTAGGTCCAACGTGCCACGGCATGAACGCGACCCTCTCTGAAATCTTACAATTAAATCTCCTGGACAGAATGTATCCGCGATGGCAGTGCGTGACACGGCTCCATCGCGGAGCCTCTTTATTTCTTGCTTCCTCTGCCAATTCCTTGCTCTCCTGAGTCCACCCGATTCCTCCCAACATGCATCTGGCTCCATATAAAAGTACGTTTTTCCTGCAAAACAATGCTAATCATGTTGGTTAGTATAAATTCACACTTTCCTACAATTTGCCTAAGAATGTACAAACATTGTTGATAAACAAGGAAAAATGATGCTTTTGAGTATCACTTAGGCATATAAATTTGCCCTCGCACGCTACTATCAAGAATAGGTATCCTCTCCCAAGGATTGATGATTTGTTTGCCCTGTCATAGTCCTTCAAAAAGTCACCTCAACAGATTTAGTAGAGCTAGCCATGACAGATTTTGATGTTATCATTGGCATAGATTGGTTACACGCATGTTATGCCTTAGTAAATTATAGAACTCGTGCGTGAGAGTTTTGATTTCCTGTAGTGAGCGTCTAGAGTGGAAGTGGTAGTTCGCCAGCCCGTAGGTCGCTTCATTTTCCTACCTCAGGCCAAAAAGATGATTTCTAAGGGGTTGCGTGTACTACCTAGTTAGGGTTATGATACTACATCCTAAACCCCGACTATCCGCCGCCTCAGAGGTGCGAATATCTAGAAGTGTTTATAGATGATTTATCGAGAATCTCGAGGGGAGAGATTGATTTTGGTATTGACCTTCTTCTCGATATGAGTTTCATTTGTTCCTCCTTGCTGCACGACCTTAACCGAGCTAATGGAGTTGAAGGGAGCAGTTGAAGGACCTTTCAAGATACGGGTTTCATCATACCTAGCAAATCCCCATGGGGTGCACTCGTGCTCTTTGTCCGAAAGATGGTTCCCTTTGATGTGCATTGATGCTATCAAGAATCGAACAAGGTTACAATCAAGAACAGTGTCCCTTTCCTGTGATTGATGATTTTGTTTGACCATCTCTAAGGTGCCAAGTGCTTTCAAAGATAGACCTCAATCTGAATACCTCAGCTTAGGTTCGGGAGAGTGACATCTGAAGACAGCCTTCAGACTCGATGTTTACTATGAGTTTGTAGTTATGTCTTTTGACTAACGAATGCTCCCCGCAAATTTTATGGATTTGTTGAACAGGTGTTCAAGTCTATTTGACATGTTCGTGATTGTGTTCATAGATGACATTCTCATATACTGGAGTAAGGAGGAGCAAGCTGCCTACTTGAGTCGCGGTATTATAGACTCTTAAGGATAGCCAATTGTGGCTATGTTTAGCAAGTGTGAGTTTTGTCTAGACTCAAAGAGTATTTTTGGGTCATGTGGTGTCATGAGGTGTGCAGTGGAGTCCTAAAAAATTAAGCAATGAAGAATTGACTAGACCAGTTGGTCCTCTTGGATATCAGAGTTTCTTAGGTTTATCTAGTTACTACTAAAGTTTTGTTGAAGGGTTTTCATCCATTGCGGATCACCGACTAAGTCGACCCAAGAAAGTGAAGTTTCAATGATTAGAGGCTTAGGGAAGAGTTTCAGAGTTGAACACACGACTTACCTCAACACCAGTGTTGACCCTACCTGAGGGTATCGATGGTTTTATGGTATATTGTGACGCTTCGAGGATCAGTCTTTGTTGTGTATTAATGCAGCACGGTAAAGTTATAGCCTAGGCTTCTAGGTAGTTGAAAGTCCATGAAAAGAACTATCCAACCCATGACCTCGAGTTGGCGACGGTAGTATTTTCCTTAAAGATTTGGAGACACTATTTTTGCGGGGTACATGTGGATGTGTTTACGGACCACAAAAAGCCCAGCATGGCTTATCATCCAAGTAAGGCTAATATGGTGGAAAACTCTATGTGCTTTCTATGGAGACTGTGACCCATGTAGATGAGGAGAGGAGAGAGTTAGTGAAGGATGCATCGGTTTGCACGGCTAGGGGTCTGTCTTATTAACTTTAAGATAGAGGTTTCATTATTCAGAATGGAATAGAATATTCCTCAGACAAAGGTAAAATCTAGACAAGACGATGATCCTATTTTAGTAAAGGAAGGAAGCTATTCGTAATCAAAAGATGGAGGCCTTCTCCCAATAGGGAGATGGTGTAAAGAAGGATATCAGTGACATTTTTGTGTACGGGAGTTTATGACTTGAGGGAGTGGATGCTGCATGAGGCTCGTGGATCCAGTATTCTATACATCCAGGTGCCACCAAGATACCGTGACCCACGGAAGTCTATTGGTGGAATGGCGTGAATAAGGACATACTGCAGCTTGTAGCTATGTTTGAATTATCAACCAGTGAAGGTTGAGCACCAAAGACCTGGAGGTGTGCGGATATTAGTATCCCTACTTGTGGGGTGAATGAAATCAATATGGACTTTATTACATGGTTGGCTTCGTACTTGACGCCCCGCACTTGATCCACGGCAACGGCGCCAAAACTTGATGACGTGCCCGCAAGTGTACGGGTCGTGCAAGTAATATGCGGCTCTTTTTAAGAACCGGATTGTTGAACTCCACAGTGGACTGACCCATTCCTCTAACTATCCATTTCTAGTGTGATCTTGAATATCTAAAGTGTTGGTGATAGACATTTTCGATTGAGAAAATTAAGTCTAAGTTTGGGTCAACGAAATATTCTAAAGTGCTTAGGCAACATAGAGTTAAAACCATATAATCATGCGATAATACGATTTGCAATGGAATAAGCATGGGACTATCAATTGTTATTTTACATAATTAGAATTGCATGTTCATGGTCTTTGAGCCTCTTAACACGGCAATCTAGCCTCACCGGCAAAGACATGAGCTTGCAGGAGTTTACTAGCCGCTGGCAATCAATTATGTTGTGGTTTACTAGGAAACGACAGGGACTTTCGTGCGTCTAACCATTTAACTTTAACTTAGCCTCACAACTACTTTGTTGAGTGGTGATGTGACATCCCAAGTTGGTCTTCCATAACCCCTGTATTCAACCAAGCAAGGTGTTAGGTATATTTCTATTC
This sequence comes from Datura stramonium, assembly GCA_018107945.1. NCBI lineage: Eukaryota > Viridiplantae > Streptophyta > Magnoliopsida > Solanales > Solanaceae > Datura > Datura stramonium. The sequence continues at coordinate 185,361 of JACEIK010001719.1, read as the reverse complement.
AAACACCTAACCTCTCCGAGATTACTTCATGCTCCCACATTTTATGTCCTACCTAGGTAATGCCTTCTCGGTTATTTCCAAGCTAACAAAATATTCTTTTATGGTGATCAATCATAAAAACAACCAACAAATCAGAATGCAAGACGGAACAACAATCAATAACTCAATTCCAAACAATATCATAAAATTGCTAATCATAATCCATGGCTTCAACCCTAGAGGAAGGGTTCTAGCCATTCATGTTCGTAAAACTACTCTACACTACTATTAGTCTACTCCTAAACTACATACTTACACGAGATTGGTAGATGAGAAGGGAATTTGACAAACGCTAGCTGAGTTCTCCCACTTCTCCCTTCACTCCTAGGTAGTTTTCCTAATAAAAATCGACCAAATGGAATTAGGAGTTAAGGGTCTCTATTTATAGTAAATGGAAAATGTGCAAGCAATTTGGCCTTGTCGTGGGACGGCTCCGTGTCACGGAGTGTATCGTTGAGCACTGCCTGGGTGACACGGAGGCATCACGGAAGCTCACTGGAAATCAACCGAAAATCGCCTCGGCAAAGACCTTCCGCTATAACGTGGGCATGCTGTTTGGCAGCGCGTTACACTTTGGTCGCGGAGCCACCCTGCCGTGGCGCGTTGCCAACGCGCAGGTGGGCTGTCTTGGGCAGCCTGCCTGCCGTGGCACGTTGCCACGCAAGCAGTGGGCTGTTTTGGGCCTCCTTGCCGACGTTTGCGTGTTATATTCGGCCTAAGCTCTACTTCACCAACTCATGGATTAGCTCCTCAAAAGTCATCAAAACCTACAAAACAAAGGCTAATCGTGTTGGTTAGCACATATCTTCACATTTATATAAAATCACATGAAAATGTATAAAATAACTTAGACAACCCGACTAATTCAAGTTATAAAGTAGCACTTAGGCATGCTATTTTTGCCCGTGATCACAACCACACACTTAAAGCCTTGTTCGTCCTTGAACAACCTTTTACATATCATGCGTATGGAGAGTCCTACATAACTAATTTAGCAAGTTAATTCAAGCTACTAGCTTATACGATTACGTAAGATACAAGTTAAAAATAGAACATGCTATGAAATAGAACTATGTTAAGACTTAACCTCAAGAATCGACTCTCAATATCAACAAACTCATGCAAATCAACTGATTAAGAAATCCCACATGAATTTTATCCTTCATTCAACACGTGCCCTCACTTAAAGAGAGTTACCCAATCACATGCAAAAACAATTTTTACATCACAACATGTGTGGGTACATAAATAGAATTACATCACTCACAAAGAATTCACATGCATCATGTCATGACCCATAAGCTTGCCCTTAGTGTTTTACTCCACTAATTTGAGGACGTATGAATGCAAGATCAAGTAGGACTTGTAGGTTGTAACGTGAATCCCTGAAAATGTAGGTACTATTATGGCCAGTAATAGTGACTATCTTCCTAAGCGCCAATACATCACGCCTCATGCGAACTTCCCTTCCCTTACTTCACCTTTTTATCCTTGGTAATTTCCTTTTTCCTCTTTTGTTTCCCTTTATTTAGGCACTTTGACTTGTCAAGAAGGAGCCTATGCATAATTTTTCATTACTTTGTTTTCTTACCCTTAACAATAATCAACCATTTTCACACAAGTGCACCTTTGACCTTTTCAACTTCTACAACTTGCTACTTTCTTCCTTTCTTTTCATTCTTCTTACTCCTTTACTCTTCGCATTTTTCTTCTTTGAAGCGTTTAGGAGCTTTGGGTCAAATTCAAGGTTAATGAAAGAAAAGGATTGCTTATGTTGCAGCTACAAAAAGAATAGGCTCAAGGCTCAACGGGGCTAACTAGGATTAATTTTTCGAGGTAGGTAAAGCTGAGTATGCCAAAATAAGGTTAATTCAAAGAAATGTCAATCACTTCCTACAATTTACATCCTTCATTTCTTCATACACACACCAGGCAAGTTCTAGACAATCCACAATAGCATAGAATACTCAAAAACCTTACACTCATGGCACATGCTCAATTCAAGACACATTCAGCAGACTCTTACTCAGCTAATCACAAGAATTCAAAATTAAGCTTCAATTATAACAGTCAAGTTCAAGAGCCTAGTGTCTCAAACAAAGTTATAAACTGGCATGCTTCAACACCGGTTACTTGCATCTCACCATCACAGCACATAACAAGAACATCAAGCATCCATTAGCTACAATTTCAAAAACCCGACATCTATCGACTAATTTTCTCAAGACGGCTCGTCATCCATCCATCTACTTTGAAATGTCCCTAACTACGACTAAAACATTATGTACGTACAAATAAAAATAAAAAAATAAAAATAAAAAAATAAAATAAAATAAAAATAAAATTTTATTCTTTCTAGCTCAAAGACCCCGCCGAAAAGAACCAAAAGAAAAACCACGGGTGATGAATTCATGCTTGACTCCCAAAATTTTTCAAATTTTTCTCATTTTTCCAAACAAGCATTACATTCACCAACAATTTGTTAGGCATGAAAATTTTGAAATTTTATTGAAATTTCCCTCACCCCACACTTAAATCATGCTATGTCTTCGTAGCATCAAATTAACATTTCAAGAGGGTGAGAAATATTCCCGAGGCCTTTAGGCCTAGATAAAAGTATGTTTTTCCTAGCTTTACACAGTGGGTGTCTGACCCCACACTTTTCCTCTTTCATGCTTCCTACCTTCCTCCTCCGAGGGTACTCGTACTTTCCCTCTACATGTGCCTAACTTTCAACAAAAACACAAACAAATTAAAATAACAAAATCAAAACAAAAATCAAAATTCCAAAGTGTACTGAGGTACCCTTGGGTTGCTCCTGCGCTATTTTACGTCGTGGCCCGACGTGACTGTCCTTTTCAGCGATCTCATACTCCGGGTTCTCTCTTTTTGAGAACCATCTCCTTTTCTTTGCTGTTGAGAGAAATGCCTTCCACTGCTCCTCCCTTTCTCCAACTTCTTCTCCACCGAAGTCCTTTATCGTACTCTAGTTGGAATTTGACATTGCCTTTGGCCCCGCACTCCAGGAATCCTCCACCCCACACTCATCCTCTGCCAACACACTAACTTGACAAAGGTTTCGTAGTGTATGGATGGGTTTATTTTGGTAGACGCGAAGATTTCTTTCTTCATCTCGACCCTCATTTTTAGGGTCCCTTCTTTCAAATCAATCACCGCTTTCCTCCTGGGTGTGCTGAATGGGCTGTCCCAAGATTAGGGGTACCTCTGGTCATCAACCTGAAAAATCTAAAACAATAAAATCAGCGTATATTAAATTTACCTACCTTGATGAGAAGGTCCTCTATTATTCCATCAAAAAGTCACTGCGACTTGTCGTACTAAATTTCGCAACATCAACCTTGTCGGTCTCGGTTTCCCAACCCCAAGGTGTTGAATAAGGATAGGGGCATTAGATTAACTGCTGCCCTAAATCACACAAAGCTCTGAGCACTTCAGCCTTACCAATTTGTATGGGGAGGGTAACTCCTGGTCTTTGAGCTTCTTTGGCTTTGTCAATACTTCGTGGACTGCACCCTCCGCGTGCTACAGCCTCGACATCCACTTCAGTCTAACTTTTGTTCATCCATCCTTCAAGTATTTAGCATATTTCGGCATTCCCTGTAAAACATCAATAAGAGGATTTATATGAAGTTCTTTGAAACTTCTCAAAGAAAGAACTTTTTGAAACATTCCTCCTCCTTTATTTCTTTTGAATCTCTCGGGGAAGGGTGGTGGTCTTTGTGCTTGGTCATGAATGAAGATTTGTCCATCTTGTTGTCCAGCACTCCGATTTTCTCCAATATCGGTGGGTGGTCCTGATCTTACCAACTCCGGCTGCACCTCTTTTCTCAACTCTTTAGGCACCGCATCGCCAACCGCTCTTCCGCTTCTAAGACCGATGGCATTGATCTGTCGGGGTTAGGATCTCGTGCCGTTTGGTAACTTTGTGGCCTCATGTTTTGAGTAGCTGCTATTTGACCCACTTGTTTTTCAAGATTGCGGGTGGCTACTTGCCGATTCACAAGCTCCGTTGCCATCCTCGCCCGATTTTCTGCTCGCTAACCGAGCCCCGGGTCTCCATGATTTTTCGCAGTTGCTTGCTCACCGCGGCTGCTACCATGCCCATCAACCCAATGGTCGCTGATACCGATGTTGTTGAGGTTGCATAAAATTCTGCTTTTGGTTTCCACCCCAAGAAGAGTTCGGGTGGCCCTGCCAATTTCGTTGAGTTGTTGTCGAAATTCTCCCCGATTCTTGTGCACATTACCAACAAAATTGACTGATTCCGTGATTGGCTCCACAAGATTCTCGCAAGCAGCTCCATTATTACCACAAATTTCACACCAACTCGGAGCTAAGTTGGAACCGCATTAACCTGCCTCAGAAGGTGCATACTCAGTTTATTGAACCAGTCAACATTCGATGTTGGAACGGTTAACGGGGTGGCCGCCAAGGCATTCAAACCATCTCGCTTCGCTAACCCCTCGCTTCTTACTCGCTCTCTTGATGACTCGTGCCACTGGATTTCCTTGTGCAATTGTAACAAAGTGTACAACTCATCATACTTCTTCTCCAAGGCTTGCCACCCGATGCATAGTCTAGTAGTATTTTTGTGTGTGGGTCCAGACATTATACAAAGGTATGGGCCAAGACTTCATTTGATTGCCGGGTGATGGGACACCAACAATGACTTGAATCTTTCCTGCTATATACAAGTTCTCAATGTGATTCTCGCTGAAATCGAGTATCTCACTTCGCAATCCTTGCAGTTTTGCCTGAAGGGAGAATTTATAAGGAAACTTTAGCCAAGTCATTCCATGAAGTAATGGATTTGCACTCACTCTTCAGCCACTTTTTTCCTCTCCCAAACAAATGGCAAATGGGAAGAGGGTCAATCTGACATAATCTGTGGACACACTGTAAGGGGGACAAACGTGTCGCTAATCTCTAAAAAGCTTTGTAAGTGCTGCTGCGGGTCCTCATGCCATTCCAGTGAATTGACCACTAGAATGCAACACTGCACCATATTCGGCTTAAGCTCAAATTTCCTCCGTGCTCCGGGACACGGGATACCAGAGGTCACATTCGTCTGCTAGTGGGATTGCCACGCGAACCTGGTCTTGCCGCCATTGCTTCGATGACAACCGTGCTTGCCCCGCGGGTGGTTGTTGTTGTACCTTTTCTGAAGTCTCTTCAGCTTTTTCTCTAGAGCTATTCTCCTTTGCAAAATGGATTTGACGCTCAGGTTCAAGCAACGGTTCCACAAGCTCGTTTAGCCGCCGCAGACAACTCACACTGCAAATAGACAGACTAAGACTAAGTTTTCAACACTTAAGGAAATTCAAAATCACACAAAAATAGATAAATTATCAAAACTGCCGAGTCCCCCGCAACGGCACCAAAAATCGACGTCCCGTAATTTGATCAGAATCCAAGGCCTAAAACTTGATGACGTGCCCGCAAGTGTACGGTCGTGCAAGTAATATAGTGCCTTTTTAAGAACCGGATTGTCGAACCCATTGTGGACTCGGACCCATTCCTCTAACTATACATTTCTAGTGTGATCTTGAATATCTAAAGTGTTGGTGATAGACATTTTCGATTGAGAAAAATTAAGTCTAAGTTTGGGTCAACGAAATATTCGAAAGTGCTTAGAGCAACATAGAGTTAAAACCGTGATAATCAGCGCGATAATACGATTTGGCAATGGAATAAGCATGGGACTATCAATTGTTAATTCACATAATTAGAATTGCATGTTCATGGTCTTTCGAGCCTCTTAACACGGCAATCTAGCCTCAATGCAGCATTGTGAGCGAGAGTTTAATTTTCTCGCAATCAATTATGTTGTGGTTTACGGGGAAACGATTAGGGACTTTCGTACGTCTAACCATTTAACTCAATCTAGCCTCACAACTACTTCTTCGAGTGGTGATGTGACATCCCAAGTTGGTCTTCCATAACCCCGTGTGTCAACCAAGCAAGGTGTTAGGTATATTTCTATCCAAACACGGAACCTCTCCCGAGATTACTTCATGCTCCCACATTCTTATGTCCCGATTCTTGTAATGCCTTCTCAAGCTATTTCTGCTAACAAATATGCTTTATGGTGATCAATCATAAAACAACCAACAAATCAGAATGCAAGACGGAAACAACAATCAATAACTCAATTCCAAAATAATATCATAAAATTACAATCATAATCCATGGCTTCAACCCTAGAGGAAGGGTTCTAGCCATCATGTTCGTAAAACTCTCTACACTACTATTAATCTACTCCTAAACTACATACTTACACGAGATTGGTAGATGAGAAGGGATTTGACAAACCCTAGATGAGTCTCTCCCACTTCTCCCTTCTCTCCTAGGCAGTTTTCCGTATCAAATCGTGAGCCCAAATGGAATTAGGAGCTATGGGTCCTATTTATAGTAAATGGAAAATGTGGCAATTTGGCCTGTCAGGGAACGGCTCCGTGTCACGGAGTGTATCACGGAGCACTGCCTCCGTGACACGGAGGCATCGCGAAAGCTCACTGAAATCAAACGGGAAAATCGCCTCGCGCCATCTTGCCGCTATAACGGCACGCCGCTGCGCGCGCTACACACTCTTGGTCGCGGAGCAACCCTGCCGTGGCACGTTGCCACGCACAGGTGGGCTGTCTTGGGCAGCCTGCCTACCAGGCACGCTGTCGATGCGCAGGTGGGCTGTTTTGGGCCTCCCCTTTGTCGACGTTTGCGTGTTTATTCCGTTTCCAAGCCTCTACTTCACCAACTCATGGATTAGCTCCTCAAAAGTCATCAAAACCTACAAACAAAGGCTAATCATGTTGGTTAGCACATATCTTCACATTTATATAAAATCACATGAAAATGTATAAAATACCCTTAGACAACCCGACTAATTTAAGCAGGAAGCGTATCACTGTGATGATATTTTGCCCGTGATCAAGACTGCCAACAAAGATGAAACTATTTGGGTTGTCGTCGACAGGTTGACCAAGGCAGCTCATTTCCTACCATCAAAACTACTGATTCAACAAAGGATTATGCTAAGTTGTACATTCGGGAATTAGTTCAATTGCATGGAGTACCCTTTTCTATATCATATAGAGGTACTAACTTTGCCTCCCGCTTTGGAGATCGCTTTTAGGACTTGGACTCGGGTCAAGCTTAGCACAACATTTCACCCATAAAAGATGGGCAGGCCCAATGGACCATTCAGACTCTTGAGGATATGTTGAGACTATGTGTGATTGATTTCAAAGGTATTTGGGATGATAATTTATCCCTCATTGTGTTTGCGTATAACAACATCTACCATTTCAGCATTCGATTGCTCCGTTTGATGCTCTTTATGGGGCGGGAGTTATAGATCACCTATTGCTGGTTTAAGGTCAGTGAAGTTGCTACCCTGATAGGCTCCGTATTCAATTCATGAGGCCATGTAGAAGGTTTAGCTATAAAGGAAAGGTTGAAAATAGCTCTCGTAGTCGTCAAAAGTCCTATGCCGAGTGAGGAGGAGGGAACTTGAGTTTGAAGTTGAAGATTGGGTGTTTCTGAAGGTATCAACCATGAAAGGAGGATGAGATCGGGAAAGAAGGGGAAACTTAGTCCCCATTATGTAGGCTCGTATCGAATTGTGAGACGTGTTGGCAATGTGGCCTTGAGCTGGAATTGCCTCAAAATTAGCTTTAGTTAATCTAGTTTTCCTTGTATCACTCTTGAAAAATGTATTTGGGTGATTAAGCTTTGGTTGTTCCGGTGGAGAGCAAGATATGAAGGATAACCTTAGCTATGATGAGGTTCTCGTGGAATACTTGATTGTCGTTCAAAGCTAAAAAACAAGGAGGTAGCCTTAGTCAAGGTTTTGTGGAGGAACCAACATGTTGAGGGATCTATGGGAAGCTGAAGTGATATGATGGCTAATACTCCGCATCTATTCCCTTCGCCTTAGTTTCCACTAAGGTACCAGTTTCCTCATTAGTACTTGGCCCGCTTTATGTTCACCATGTGCCCCCAAGTTCTTTTAGGTCAATCTATGTATGTGTGATGTTCATGAATTTAGTTCAATCATGTAAATTCAGTCCGAAGTCAGTCGCAATTACATCAGTTTTTTAATTTTTAAATATTTAGTATTTGGTGATGGTTGCATTTCACTATTCAAGTATGTTCATCCACATTTGAGGATGAATATTCCCAAGGAGGATATATTGTAATACCCGAAAAGCCCTAAGATCAGACTTGAGGGTTGAACTGAGAAAATAGGATTTTCTACACTAGGTTACAAGATGGAGTCGTCCAGTGACTCAGAAGTGCACCATGAGTCGTTAGGGAGGAAGGAAGACTTGGTTGGATTTCTGGGGTTTAGGGATGACCACTGTGTGAGGCCACGAGTCAAAGTCAAGACCACGAGTTATTATGTTAGCGGTGGGTTAGAGTCTGACTCGAGTGGTTGAAGGTTTTGTCAGTACTCCTAATGACTAGTCACCATGAGTCGTCGGGTACTGGAATTCATGAGCCGTGGTGCCCCTCGTGGTGACCAAAGGATGACGAGCTTCCGCTATGGCACGAAGCTCAAACCACGAGTCGTGGCCGTTGATGACGGGTCATCTAGTCCCTCGTTGGGACTAGTAATGTGATTTTCCTACGAATTTACTAAGGGTTTTTCCATACTCCTAAGATCCCAAGGCCTAAACTACGTCATTTTAAACCCGCTAGGGATTGTTTTAAGAGGTTTAGCTCATTCTAAATAACTCCTCTCCATGCATGCAAGACTGTGAAGGTCTTAGGTAATCAAGTCTAAAATCCATCACTCCCTCTTCAATTCCTTTGGGAATTCAAGGAAGAGTGTAAAATCAACTTACCCAAGTATGTGAGGCTATGAATTTGAGTTCCTGTCACTCTCATGCTTAAGATTCTTCTCAATTCCATGAATCTCAATTCTAGATTTAGGTTTCATGATTTTATGGGGGTTTATCCTAATTTTGTGAAATTCTCTTACGATCTATTTATGGGTTAATTCTCTCACATGTATCAAATCATGTTTTATGATCTATGGGTAGATTTGAAAAACTATTTTTGATTATTAATATATAGATTCAAATTTAATTGAATTATGTCCAATTATGCATGCTTCATGAAAAGTCAAGTTATGATTCTATTATGAATTTGATCTTATCAAGTCTAAATTATCATTTATGATTTATGTTATAGTGAATCTTCTCAAGTATTGATCATGGGTTTATGAATACCAAGTATATGCATGTTTTACAAGAACGCATGGATTTCATGATTTATGAATTTATGACCTGAAGTGGGAAACTCATAGGCCCTTATTCATGGCAAACCATGTATTTCAAGTATATGAATTACATGTTACATGTCTGTAATACAACTCTGCTGAATGATTTCAAGTGATTATGATATGAGCCTCATCTCGCATGTTTTTGGGAGTAGTTTTTAGCACCAATAGACTCAAACAGGTAAGCCCCGTGGTCTCAAAACCATGTGCCACCATAGGTACATTCAATTATTAGATCCTTGTGATATCAGCAAACTGCACATCCCTTGCCTGGAAAGCCTGGGACGGCTCTGCCCACTTGAGCGAGATAGTTGGGGCATCATGTGTTTTTATCATGATGGTTTCAGTTATGACGCAGCCTCCCATTGTTCCCTCATGATTTATGCATTGTCCTGTTATATTATTTGGCCTGGTGAATTTTATATAAGGCTTACGATTATGATTTACAAACAAATTGGTGAACGCTGAAAACCTTGTTTTTGGTATATTATGGAATATTTTACTAACGTTCATGCTTCCCTATTCTTATGAACCCTTATGTAAATTTAACTCCGTCGGCCTTACTTACCTTGCATACTCGCATAGTTCCAAGTACTGACCGCCTACTTCCTATGCTGTATCGTTTCATGATACAAGTCCGAGAGATCAGCCTCAACCACATCATTAGTATCTCTTTCCTCTTAGACGGTGTTAGCCGATTGGTGAGTCCTCATCCTTCGAGGATATTTAGTTATCTATGGAATCATGTTATCGCTTATAGACTTTCTTTGTCGAGCTAGCTGGGATGCCAATCCCGTCAGCTCATCAGTTATATAGAGGCTATTCAGACATTATGTAGAAATCATCTTGTCAATGTTGACTTATTTTTAGATGATATATATGCAAACTTCCACTTAAATATGCTTTAGTATTAGATCAAGATTCTGCTTATAGTATGCTCTTAGTTGTTATGTTTATGCCATGGGTCGACTTGGAGCCTTGGGGATTCCTTGTCCCATGTCTCTATCCGGGCCTATTGAGTCGCATTGACAAACTTAGCCCGAAGGTCCACGGCACTGCACCTCCTTAGGATCATTCATCTATCGAAAGAAGGTCATGGACCAATATGCCATGATTTTACGCACTTTCAATGCTTAGCAAACATAGAAAATATGCTAGGACCTAGGTATGTTTTATGTGATATAAGGTATATTTATTGATGTTGTAGGGAAAATGGAATTTTAGGAGTTTGATTGGTGAAAGAGTGGAAATAGAGCAAAAATAGCATCCTATAAGTCTCAAGATTTACTCGCACTCACCTTTGTAATGAGCCGTTATGAGTACTTCATGACAAAGATGGCGAGATTTGATGTTCAAAACCTCAGAGTACAACAGGATATCATAGATCGTAACAGCATACTACAACCGGCTACTTTATGAGTTATCATATATAATGATCAAGTAGTCGTTCGTAGCTGCTTATGATCGGTAGTTACAACTCATAGTGTCATTACTAATGAGTAGTCGTACTTTTGAAGGATCAAAGGAGCCAATCAGTGTGGGTTCACACTGAATGTTAGTTAGTGACTCATTGTATCATACTATGAGTCCTACTAGGAAGTAGTACCTGAGGAGATGAGAAGTTGCTATTCATGTTACGAGTATAGCCTACGCTCCGCGGTATAATACTACACATAATATAGACTATCCAAAGGTGTACTCTTTTCTAATAATTTAGGAAAGGATTTTAATGATTTTATAAATACCTTCTATTATTATTTTATTATGCACGCTATTCAGTAGAATTAGAGTTTCCCAACGAGTATTGGAGACCCTTGTGCTACATGATATATGAACAACATACTTTTTTTCATCTTTGTGTTCTTGATTTTGAAGATTAATTGCAATTGATAATTTGGGACGCAATTCATTCAAGATTATAAGTTCTAATTATGATTTTGCCTATGATTTCTTCTTCGTTCTTGCAATTATGGTCGGCGAAATCCCCACAACTAGGATTGTCGAACCATGGTGAAATAACGAAGTATGGTTTAATACAAAGTGATTCTAAAACCAAAAAGAATGCCTCGTATTTTCTTTCCCTTCATTATAATTGCTTTTAATGGTGCGCAATGTTTGAACTAGCCCGTATTTTCTACTTTTTATTGGAATCTAGAGAAGTAGAGAGATTAGAAAAGAGAATTCAAACAAAGACTTGAAATTATCAACTTTCAATTATTTGAGTCGCGGTCACGGAAAGTTAATTTGGAATCATTGATAAAGGTTTATTGGAAACACTCATGACCTAATTAATTGAGCATAGTCATCTAATAGGGGAAAATTAGCCATTTAGATGAAAGTAATCATCGGTTCCAAGTCGTGCATTGGAACAGATCATAAGTATAATAACCCTACGGGCGGCGAAGTCATGAGAACACATTCCTAGTTAATTAATATCTTTTGAAAACAACACAATCTCACAACACTGTTACTTGTTTTTACAACCCCTTAAGAAATAAATCTACATACCAAAAGTATAAATAATAGATTAATCGACATTCAACCATATTCCTCGTCTGACGTAATCTGCAACCCGCTGGATTCTTTACTTGATCAATGACCACTCTATACTTCATTAAACGTAGTCTGGAACGTTGCTTATGGACATATATAGGATCTAAACCTGAATCTTTCTAAATGCTTGGTATAATTTCTTCATTGGTAAAGACTAACACAATCTCTTAAATGGCTATCATCAGATAGAATGCTATCAATGAGTCTCACTCGCACATTGATGCATAGACTTAAAGAAAACCACATGCAAACATGCTTTTCCCAATTGGCCTCGTAAGTCATGGAATAAGAATATGACTTATTATTCCTTAATCAAACACGACTGACAACCTTTAGGCTTAGAAATACTTTTTAACTACACAACTCAATACAATTTATCATTACAACTTCATAATTCTCACTGCCGCTCATATTAATACTAAAGTCTGAGCTCCAATAGCAAGCTTCCACCATGTTCATTTCCAACATGACTAAACCTCTTGCATATAGAGTTATCCCCTAAGAATACTAATCATGAAAATTTCCTAACCTCAAGCTTCCCAATAAATGAGCCACTAGTCACAATGCAAATGGTCCATGTGGTGAATATCGCTACCAAGCCAATCACTATATTCATCGGATGGCTTTTGGTAGCTTACACTGTCTAAGAATTCTCATGTCATCCCTATGCATGTCTAATAACCGCAAATTCAAGAATATAAAGATACATACAAAAATTCATCTAACTATTACATAAAGACTACTCCTTACCTCTCATTTCATCCATACTTATAATCTAAGAATATCCAGTACACCACAATTTTCATCGAAGGGGTATCTACTTTCCCCTGATCAGCTCCCAACCTAGCTTCTTTTACTACTACTCCATCAAGTCAAAAGGAGGATCACCGAAATAATAGAGTATGAGAATTAGGATGAGGGACAACTCAATCATGACTACTCAAAGTGAGGTCTAAGGAATCAAGTCCAATGCATGAGTACTTCACATACTAGGCACATATGTATGAATAAGGTGTTATTATAATCATACATGTTATAACCCCCAGTACCATTATCTGTGAATGTACATAGGAGTTGTATTAAGGAAATCATAAGCATGAATCGTTCAAGAAATCAAATATGTGCTTATACATGACGTGGCATGATTTTATTAGTTGTTAAGGTGAATTTTAAGGAGATTTTATAGAAATGAGCATACTGTGAGACACAAATTTATATATATATATATATATATATATATATATATATATATATATATATATATATATATATATATATAAACTTGATCATAGAGCATATAGTAGGGTTTTATGGAATCATAAAGTAAGACTCAGATCACTATCTAAAGAAGTTTCTTCTCATTTTAGGAATTTGAGTAAGGGCATGGGTATGATAGAGTACTTGGACCTTAGATGCGGTCATGGAATGAATACATAATGTACATGTGTAGGGTATGTTGTTGGATCAAAGGTATGGACACACCTTAATAAGAATGGATTGACGTCCCATAGTTACTGCTCCTAGAACTTTTCACAATTGAAATATCAAGACTTGACTTGGTTCTTCACCTTATCATCTCCCTTTAGCTTCAAAAGACAACTTTCTAAGTCTTTGGACCTCTTGTCTAAACTAGGGTATAATCAAATAAACTTGTGGGGTTTATAACATGGATGCTAGACTCTCTCTCAAGTATTAAAATTTATGCTAGGATTTCTTTCTGAGGTAACTCCTAACTTTTCTTTTTGTCTATAAGGCTACATTGTAGGATTCATACTCTTGCAGTCTTGTCAACTGAAGAACCAATCCTCATTCCAAATAAAAAGGGTTAAAGCTTATACAAGATTTTCAAGATTATCACCTATTTAAAATTCTCTATCTTCGGCTTTAGGCACCAATAGTATACTCAAATTTCATTCATAACACTTCAACTCAAGAATACTAAACTTGGCATACATAGCACATTGGAAAGCTTAGAATCTAGTGTAACTACCTTGATGCATATTTCTTCGACATTCAAGGCTCTACTTCACTATCTCGATATAGCCTCCAATCACCTATCCATCACTATCCTGCATATGTATGTCAGTGCTTACACTTTCATTTTTTCTAGAAGTTATTGATTTGTCCTTGTATACACTATAAACAAGGAACACCTGCCTAGGTTTCCAGGGCTGAGAGAACTGATTTGGACAACCACGAACTTGAAATACAGAATTAAGAAAGAAACTCAACCTATCCCCGATCTAAATTTGACGGTCGGGTTGATGGGCCATTTAAAAGGATAAAGGATGGTCAACTGAGCCATTATTTTACTGTAAGGATTTGACACTTCTCTGATTATTTTCCACCATTGATAGATGGTTCATTCTTTTAATGACACACCATCGATTGAGTCTTCAAAACTGGTGAGACTTTGATCCGATTTTGATGTGTTGGGTAGACGGTAGTTTTCAACTAGATGATGGACTCTGCCAACTAGGAAAATCCTTTTACTCTAAGAGTCCATTATAACTCTGATGTTGTTCCCATGGCTGACAGGATGGAGACCATTCTTGAATGACGGATCGTCAAGTCTCCTATGGAAAATTGGTAAGGAAAAACAAAGGAGACACAACTACTAAGTAGATCAATGAACCATTCCCTTTCTAGGAACGATGGTTAGGTGGAATCCACTATAAATCCCAAACACAATTCTTCAACAATTATAAGTGTTGTCCAAACGCCAGTTTTGAATTTTAGGCTATTGGTCTAACTTTATATTTCTAGCTCTAGGTTCTTTCTACTACTCATGGCTCGCACAACCCAAATAACACTATCTCTGGGGTGACAATACTACCTTAGTGCAAGAGAGACACACTCTCCCACAGGTGTCATCCGCGTCAAGATTTTAGAAGATGGGGTCTGGGGAGCATATATTCTTACTATAGGCTCAATGCATGATTCATGATGAAAATAGTCCATTCTTGTGATGGATTAGACTTAACTACAATGGGCTCTTAAGCCCTGTGCAATTCCCTTAGCTATATGTTGGCTCTATCATAGTGCACCTCATTGATAGGAATCAGAGTTTTTCTCTTCTTCTATTACCTCAAACATGTATGAGTTAGCAGAATTGGAACAATGCATGACCCGCATAAGTTTTTATACACAACTCTGCTGTACAGATCTAGAGTATGAAAGAATGGAAACTTTTCATAAATATCCATAGTTCCTCATTTATAGAAGTAGGCCTCTACAAAACTTATAAATCAGATCCTACGGACACCACTTCATAGACTCGCCAGGACACTTGAACTTTGTGCTTTGATAGCATGTTTTTTATGCCTTGAGCCTCGCACCCTAGGCATGACCGGCATCCAAACCACTAGTGTCTCGGAGTGAACCTTTTCCCTATCATACTACTTGAAAACATACCGAAAGATACCGTTAAGCCAAAGAATGAGCTAAACTTTTATAAAATAATAAAATGAACTTTCATTGAACTAAAATTTAAAGTAGTATAAAAACTGATAAAGCTAACTAACTGATCTGTCTATGGAAGCTCTACTAACATAATGAGTATTGTTTACCCGGACAAGGTCCCCGGTCTACCTTTATTCAATAATTGAGTACTACACTCAACCGTAAATAACTAAGTCCCCTAAAGGCAAGGAGGACTCACACAAGTTGAGCATAGTATCTAATGGAGCGCCTGTTGGATGGATCTGAGTACACGTAAACCTGCTTATGAAACATGCCAAATGGAAGCAATACATAGAATGCATAGTATGTAATGAAGCTGAGTAAAGCAATACTAATAACTGAAAAGCTACATAACTAAGGCATGGATATCATATGAAATCAAGATAATTAATTATCTGAACAACTGAGACTATGTGACTAAACTTCTAAAACTAAATAACAAAGGAGTTCTATGCAAGTTCTTTTAAAACATGCTGAAAACTAGGGGCCTAGTGCCATAAATAATACTTCAAAACTCTTCTTGAAAACTAAATATTCTAATAATGTAATAAAACACAACTATAAATTATTGTGTAAAATAGTTATCTAATGAAACTATACATCAAAATAAGTTTCAAAAATACTTCATTTAGTTGGGGTTTCTTTCTTAATCGACATACACCATGAATGAGTGCATGAAGTCCAATATCCGGCCCATGGGAGAGTCACCCAATGCATTACCAGGGTAGAGGACAAAATTGAATGATGGATCCATACTTGGGCTCCCTACTTCAGAGGCTATCTGGAGGAGTAGTGTAAATGAACTACATGATCCTAACTTATGCCTACTACGAGATTTGGGGGTTTAGGTTATCTAAACCCTTACTCACCTTAATGCTTAATAATCCTCCTAAAATTATGCTAGAAAAATTTTCCTATCTAAGGCAACTGAACATCTCTGTGGTGCCTTTCTAGCTCAAAATGGTATCAAGATAGAGAGATACTGGTGAGCCTCTATGCTCATGCACTTTACTATGGTTGGGTGAGCCTACGTGACCAAATCAGATTACTAGTGAGCTTCTATGCTCAAAACTATATTATGTTGGCAAGCTTAAAGGCTCAAAACTGAGTTTCAAAACCATTTCTTTACTTTCTTTCTGAAAAATCATGTGCTAACGCTAAAGCTAACTGAACTGAAACCCTTTTCTAAATACTTCTTAATCAACTTGCTCTATTTATGAAATCATGTATATAAAACCAAAGATTCTCACGATGAACTCTATGTTTGAAGAAGCTTTCTTAAAGGTGAAAACTGTCTCTACTCAAGAAAATAATATGTAAAAAGTAATATAACATATTCAAATAATTTAGCTAAAAAGGGTCCATTTGGTAGAACAAACATGAACCATCAATCAATGATATGAATTGTAACAACTTTCAAGAGTAGAAACAATAATAATCGTCATGCATATAGAGAATTTGAAATAGGTGATTTTGGGTAAAAACCCTAGCTTTGATCTTACTAAAATTGAAACTCTGAGGTAGGGTGTGAGAAAGAACAGGTTTCTCACTTATGATATCTTTACATACCTTTTAAATGCTTCAAATACTCGAAGAAGAACTGATCTTTAAAGGAGAAAGACCATAAGAACCTTTCTTGAACCTTGAGATGAGCTTTCTCAAAACCTATAGGTTCTCGACAAGAGATTCTTTCTTAGGATACATAATCAATTGATAGAGTTACTTAAATACCATGAGAGTATTATTACCTTGATATGAGGAGGTATGTTCTCGGATATCTTGTGGGTCTTGCTAATAATCAAGTGTTGAACCCTAGAAGTGAGTTCTTGATTCTTGCTAGAGATAGGAAATATAATTTGATGTTAGAATCATAAAGATATTTATGGATATATGTTGTAAGATCATAGAGTACACTTACCTAGACTTAGAGTGCTAAAGAGATATCCGAGAACTGAAGGGTTGATTTGGAGGCGGAACAATAACAAAAGAAACATTCAAGGAAGATTTAACATTCCTAAATCCCCAAAAGACTCACCTAAAGAACGGACCGTGGTTGGGTTAAACGTATTATGGACATGTCTGCTAAATTTTGGTGAAAATTCATAGTCTCAAGTTATTTTTGACAGGTCAAAGGATAGGCCATGGTCCTTTGATGGTTCATCCTTTGTTTCATCAAACCTAACACCGATTCACTAAAATACCCATAACTTTTTACTTCAAACCCAATTAATAAATGGTTGGATGAGTTGGAAAGAGAGAGTTCAAAACTAAGCGCTCGAGAAGCAGTTGAGGACTATCTTAAGATGGCCTCGATGAGGAAGTCGACTTCAACTAGTGGGGGTGTTTTGTTAGACCCTCAAGCTAGAACTTGACGAATATCGACAGTTGCATGCCAAGGAGGCACTGTCTTGGCATGGCCAATTGTGGGCTTCGGCGGCAGTGCATGTGGCTGGATGATGTGCATGGCATTCAGCCAAGGCAAGGCAAACTTGAGTGTTGGCAAGATGACCTTGATTAGCAAAGGGCGACGGACAGGCGCATGGCACCTATCGGGCATGCGTGCAAGCTGTGGGATGACTCGGCTAGGTGATGGCATGGTCAAGTGCTAGACGAGTGCAAGGAAAGATTTTGGGAATTAGCATGGCATGTCAAAGGCAAGGAAGGCTGGAAAATATTCTAAGTGTTGAAGCTGAGGACGCTGGGCGCTGACGCGCGTGCCAGCCTGGCGTGTGCGCTGGCATGCGCGCTGGCGTGGACACGCGCGCGCGTGCGCGCGGCGCAGGAGCGGTTGGGCGGTTGGTAGGTCATGGGAATATAAATCTTTATATAATTAGAGCAATTGTCATTTGAATTTGACCCTTGTAAGAACATAAACAAAAACTCAATCGGCAAGAAAGCTCTTAACTCAACTTTGTGCTAAAGGTTCCTTATGACCTTAAACCATATCCAATGCACTTACCACACTTAAGAATTGATATTAACACATAATTTCAGTAACAATTCATCAGGTTCAGATCTATCTACATAGCTAGAATGGTTTCACACTTAGCCCAAAAGTTTGAGGCATTACAGATCCACAACTTGCTATTTATATGGACAGGAGAGTTATTTGATGAGAGACTGCCCATCTAGAGATTATGGTGATAGGTTGATCATATCGGGTCATCAGAATGGTCACACTCATCAGCACCTTTTACACAACATGGACCTCAAACATCAGCCGGCAATGGTAGGGGTAGAGTGGGAGCATCTAGTTGTAGCAGTGGTCCGAACCGTACTTATGCATTAGCAGGTCAATAGGACTTTGAGTCATCGCTAGATGTTGTGATAGGTACACTAAATTCTTGTTCCTATTTAGTATATACTTTGATAGATCCACGCTCTACACTATCCTATGTACCACCATTGGTAGCGGGGAAATTTTGCATAGTGCAGAATTGCTACAATGACCAGTTGTTGTGTCTACACCTGTTTTGTGAATCTATTATTTCTAGGAAATTTTATCAAGGTTGTATGGTAGATATTGTTGGCCTTCAAACCTTTTTAGACCTAGTAGAATAGAGATGATTGATTTTAATGTTATTATGGGCATGGATTGGTTAGGCCCATGTTATGCTAATGTCGAATGTTGGACAAAGATTTTCATATTCCACTTTATAGGAGAGGAAGCGCGCGAATGGAAAGGAAATACAACTATGTTAAAAAGTAGGTACATATCCTATCTATGGGTAAGAAAGTTGATTGCTAAGGGAGGTATTTGTTAGATTATTAGAGTTTAGGATATACAGGAAGAATCACCAGCTCTTTACCTATTATGGTGGTCAATGAATTCTCAGATGCATTTCCAGGTGAGCTTCCTAGTATTTCCAAAGAGAGAAATTGACTTTTCTATTAATATGCTACCAGGTATACAACCCATATCTATTCCTCCTTATAGAATAGATCCTATTCAACTAAAGGAGTTGAAGGATCAGTTGAAGGACATTGTTGATAAATTCTTCTTTAGGCCTAATGTTTCACCATATGGTGCACTAGTATTGTTTGTGAGAAAGAAGGATGGCTCACTGTGAATGGGTATAGGTTATTGGTAGTTGAATAAAGTTACTATAAAGAATAGGTATCCCTTTCAAGGATAGATGTCTTAGTCAATCAGTTACAAGTTACTAGGTATTTATCAAAGATTGATTTGAGAGTAGGGTACCATCACGTACAAATTTGAGATAAAAATATTTTGAAGATAACTTTTAAAACCAGATATGGCCATTTTGAGTTCTTAATTATGTCTCTCAAATTGATGAGTGCCCCATCAGTATTTATAGACCTGATAGACAATATATTCAAGTTAGTCTTAGATCTATTTGTAATAGTATTTATTAATGATACTCTTGTATATTCATATATTCAGAGGCTAAGAACATATATCATTTGCGAGCAGTACTCTTAATACTAAGAGATCGCGAGCTATATGTGATATTCTCTAAATGTGAGTTCTGGTAGAGTTATGTGGCCTTCTTGGGCCATATTATTTGAGATGCAGGCATCCAGGTTGACTCAAAGAATATAAAGGCCGTGAAGACTTGGCCTAGACCCATAACTCCAACCAATGTTTTCCTTTCTCTAGAGTTAGCAGGGTAGTAAAAAAGACTTATGGAAGGATTGTCTGAATTATTGGCCCTTTTGATGAAGTTGACTCAAAAGGTAGCTAAGTTTTAGTGGACCGAAGCTTGTGATCAGAGTTTTCAAGAGCGAAAAGACAAGTTTACATCTGCACCAGTATTAGCCTTAGTAGAAGGCTCTGAGGGTTATGTTGTATATTGTGACACATTGGGAATTGGGTTAAGGTGTGATCAAATGTCGCAAGGCAAGGTGATTGACTATACTTCAAGATAGTAATGAAAGCATGAGACAAATTACTCAACCCATGATTTAGAATTAGTTGTAGTTACACATGCGTTAAAGATATCTAAACATTATTTATACGGTTTTCATGTCGACATCTTTATAGATCACAAGAGTCTCCAGTATATTTTTAAACAGAAAGAGTTAAACTTGAGATAGAGTTTTTAGGTTGAGTTGCTGAAAGACTACAACGTTGATATCCTATATCACCTAGAAAGTCTAATATTGTAGTCAATGCCCTTAGTTACCGATACATGGGAAGCTTGTCATATATGAGGCTAGAAAAGAGAGACTTTGCTTGTGAACTACACCAGTTCGCTAGTTTTGGGAATCTTGTTGATGGACTCAGATAATGTCGAGGTTGTGATTTACAATATTGCAGTGTCATCTCTAGTTATAGAGATGAAAGACCGACAATATGAGGATCCCATCCTAGTAAAACTTAGAGGCTGATGTGCTGGTATTCAAAGAAATATTTGACGCTTTTAACATCTAGCTCACATGGTTATGTCGGTTATAGGCTCTTCCACTAGTCAGTCTAGTCTAGTCTCAGTCCAATTCAGTTTAGATCAGTATTCTAGACTTAGAATGTGCTATGACCATCAGACAGGGTCTTCTAAACCACCTCAGTATTACAGTTATTCAGTTCAGTAGCTTTAGTCGGTCATTGCATGTCTTTTAGTTCAGTATTTCTTTTGTTATTTATTCTATTGTATTATGTTTCCTCTCACTTACTCAGTACATTCAAAGTATTGATGCGTACTTTTATGCCGTATTGTTTTATGATACAGCTGCAGGATCACAGTCTCAGCCCTGTTAGCCGATCGTTACCGAAGAACTCAGCTATCTTGTCGGTGAGTCCTTATCCTTTGAGGATGAAGATTATGTTCCTTAGATATGATTTCATTTCTTTATTTCAGTTTTGGAGTTAGCTGGGGGGTTTGTCCCAGCAGCTCATCAGATTTAATGGCTTTCAGACGTAATATTGTTTATTTCAGACTTCGATTGATTGGTTAAATATGCAATCTTGTTCTAATATTCTCAAGTATTGTATTTTTGCTTTGAATTTCTGTTGTGTGTGTTTATATGTTACTCAAAGTGCCAGTGCATGATAGACCAGGGGTTGAGTTGGAGTCACTTGTGGCTTCAAGTACCGTGTTCCATCTAGGGTGTAAACTCGGGGCATGACAGTGAAGTGGCATGTTTCTCAACTGATAAGAATTGCATTACATGAGTACAAGTAATGGTTCAAGTTTGGGGGTTTGATGAGTTGGTAATTTACCAACTCATTAGGCTCTTAAGCATGAGGTTTAGCTTAGTTTTCAAGTCATTTAGATGAATTTTATGTCCTTTTTTTTCCTTTTATGTACAGGTATCTAAGGTTAAGAGAAAGAGCAAGAAGTGGAGTAAAAAGGATTAAATTAGGTGAAATCGACGCTCCACCGGAGGATACCGGTGAAAATGTAGATAACCACTTATTTGAGGAGGAAATGCAACTGGAAGCCGCGGACAACAATCGGTGACTCAGCAGTTAAATTGCCGACAGGTTTTGGATCTTGCTGGACCGAGGAGGAAATTGATCAGCGGATCGCGGATGGAAGCCGTTGAACTGCCGAATATGTTGTCGAATTATCCTGGAACATCACTGGATTATAGAAGAAAATGAACGGTCATTCACAGAATGCAATCGGCGAACCGCCGGTTCCACCGCAAGTGAAAAACGCCTGAACAGGGGCAATTACGCCTAGCACTGAAAAAGAGGAGATTGGTTTCTCTATTTTTCTATATAGTCTAGAAGAAAGTACTCTGTACACACTTTTTAGCTTTTTGAACGTTCCTTTTTCTTTGAGGAGAGAAGAACCCCATTGTTGGAGATTGTTGAATATTTCTTTTCCTATTTTCATCTTCTTCCTTAGCAAGGTATAACCATTATTTCAGAAATATTTTGAGTTTGATTTTTCTTGCTCTTAGTAAGAGTTTATTAATGAATATACTCTTTAGTTTCTTAATCTTGAGTAGCTAAATCATCAACTACATGTGTATAATGATGGGTGCTTAATTAGATTGGATATTGCTAGATTCATCTCAATATTGCTTAATTAGTATAAATATGTTGAATTCTCTCCGATTTATAATTGATGATCCATAATTGCTAATGTGGGTCTACTTTTCTTACTTGATTTCAGCTTAAAAGACAAGAATTCAACTATTGAGAGAGAATTTGATGGTGGAAATGGATGTGATTGTGTGGAGTTGGACTACAAATAGCCAAAACCCACATTCATAATCCTAATTAATAGTGGATGACTAGAGATAGCTCAGCTATTAACCCAAACTCTATTGGCCTAATTGAATTGTGTTTTGACGTTCGAAAGGACTCGAGGAAAAGGCGTCCATGAGGTTGAAAAACATAGGGCGCCATCTCATCCAAAGTTATTTACACTTATTCGCAATGATTTGATGAGCTAGCATATCCTTATTTTATTATCACCCCATGTGGACCACACCTCTAGTCTTCACTCATTATTGTCTATTAATTTTGGTTATTTTGCTATTTTGGATAGCTAGTTTAGAATCCACAATATTGTTGACATCATTTTTCCCCAAAAAATTTACTGTTTTATTTCCCTTGATTGGTGCGAGTTAATTAAAATTTCCTAAAACTACGCTTGCACAAATCATTCACTAGTCTCTGCGGGATTCGACCCCAACATCCATTGAGAATATTTGGTTTGAGAAACGATCGTATACCTCTCGTTAAGAGGGGTGTAGTTTAGAAGTTATCAACATAGCATCCTTAACTCAAACTAAATGGTAAACAGAACCCTTGAAGATCATCTTTCTGGCCTTAAGGTAGGAAACAAAGCGACCTACATGCACAACTAAACTACCCTTCCATTCTAGGACTGGCTCACCCGGACACCAAAACTCTACCATACGGGTTTTATAATTCACTGAGGCATTATATGCATGAAACCAATCCATACCAAATATAACATCAAAATCAGTCATGTCTAACTCTACTAGCTCGACTGATGTGACTTTCGGAAGAACTGTGATAGGGAAATTTCTGTGAACCCGTTGAGCTATAATTGAGTCACCAAATGAAGAGACCAAGAAGGGTTCTGATAGGATATCAGGATTGACTCCAAAACTAATGGAAACATAGGGTGTCCCAAAAGATAAAGTAGCACCCATATCTAAGAATGCATATACATCAAGATAGAATACTCATAACATACCAGTGACCACGTCCAGGGAGACCTCCTACTCCTATTGTGATGAGAGGGCATAAAACCTGTTCTAATGCTCACCACCACCTGCACTAGTGGATGCACCCTGTTGAGCTGAGCCTTCTGGTGAAGATGCTAAACTGGTAACTAGGTCACCGTCTCTACCATGGCCCTGTTTGGATACTAGAAAATCTCTGAGCATGTGGCTGGACTTCCTGCACCCAAAAAATTCCCCTAAATCTACTAAGCATTGTTCAGTGTGCCTCCTACCACACCTTTCACAAACTGAAATGTTGTGCTCTCCTGACCTGCTCCCCTGACCTCGAGAACCTGATGTTCAGTGTGCCTCCTACTAAGCATTGGATAATGTCGGCGCTAGGGTTGATGATCTATGGTGAGACTGCAGGCGATGTCCGCTGATGTGTTGTGAGTTTACAACACTTTCGACGCTCGAAACTAAGAAAATAATATGGACTTAGGTGTTTTTATATGGATATAAGGAACTTTTTCTTTTATTATAGGAAAAATAGGTGTTGGAGCAAGAATGTGCAAAATATAGCCTGAAGGTGCAGAAAATGGGCTAAAGTCACAGTCTCAGTACAAGCCGTAGGATGATGGTACGAGCCGTACTGAAGACCGTGAAAAGTTTTAGATGGTTGAATGGTGAAGACTGCAACCTACAACTCTCAGTACGAGCCGTACAACACTGGTACGAACCGTAGCACTGAGTTGTGGAAATTATTAAAAGAATAGAGGCAGACTCCTGACACGGAAAGATAGTATGAGTTGCGGCGGAGAGGTACGAGTCGTACCAACACACTCGTGACAAACTTTAATAAAATTGAGAATTCTCATAGTCAAGCCATTAAAGTACAGTAAGACTCGTGAGAAGCATGTACAAGTCATACCAAGGCCCAACACTTATCCAAATTTTAGCAATCCAAGGACATACAGATAGCAGGTACGACCTATACAATCCTGCTATGGGCTGTAGGATCTGTTGTGGCTCAGGCGGCACCAATTATGGAAATTTACCCTGTTAGCTTAGGAAAATGATTTTTATGTCTGTATAAATACTTTTTATTTTTTATATTTTATAAGAGAGATCAGTAATCGTTAGAACAAGTTAGAGAAGGAAATAGGACGAGAGAGATCATAGAATTAAGTTGATTAACTTGTGATCAACCTTTTCTTGAATTCTTTCTTTATCTTTGTGGATTGTTCTTGAGTTAATTCTAATTTAATAAATGAAGTTTTTCTCTCATCTACAATTATAAGTATTGATTTATGTGTTTAATTATGAATGCATATCACAACCTTGCAACTATGAGAGGCTAAAACCTCCATAG
>JACEIK010001719.1:137436-159606 GCA_018107945.1 Datura stramonium | reverse complement strand
TCGAAGCGTCACCATATACCACACACCCATTGGTACCCTTAGGTAGGCATGAAACGGGTGTTCAGTGGTCATGCAGCGGATGACGCCAACTTGCACCTGATGAACTTTATGGGAATTTTCAAGGCGTACAGGTTTCCCGAAGTGAGCCAAGATGCCATTACACTCAGACTCTTCCCCTTTTCTCTGTCAAGGGAAGCCACTTTATGGTTGTCGGAGTTTCCCAATGACTCCATAACCAACTGGAGGGAACTCAAGCAAGCCTTTTTAGAGAGATTCTTTCCCCCTTCCAGAATGTTGCAGCTTAAGGATGAAATTTATAATTCCTGACAACTTAAAGATGAGACACTTCATGAAACCTGGCTGAGGTTTAAGAAGAAGTTGGTAAAGTGCCCAAACCATAAAATTCCAGATGACAGTTTGTTGGAAATATTCTACGGATCTTTGAACAACAACACAAAAGTTATAGCAGACACAGTGGCGGGAGGAGCATTAATGAGTCACACCTGGGAGCAAGTTTCTATTATTCATGACACGGTGACCAAAACGAATAGGGCATGGCATACCCGGGAGGCAGATAAGTGTCCGGTACATATGTTGTTGGTTTAACTACAGACCAACGGAGGAAAGAAGAAGAACGCGACCAGGAATTGGCTCATATGCACACATCATTGGATTTTCTCACTAAGCACATTATGGGAGTTGGAGAGAAAAAGTGAATGCAGTGGGGACGCAAGGACCAAAACCGTGGGGGGACCACTCTGATTTTAAGGAAGAGGTAAATTTCCTGGATAACCAAGTGGCAGGTTTCCGAGCCAATGCCCAAGCGTCTGGACAGGACAATTGGTGCTAAGGTTCTGAAAACCAAGGTCGGAACCAATACAGAGACAACTACAACCGAAACGGGTACAGAGACAGGAGCCTAGGTCATGAGCGTGAAGGAGAATAGAGAAGGAATGAGGGCTACCACAATGACCAAGCTGGAGTATATGTGCCTCCCAATGCACGAGAGGGAGAGGCTGGGCAGTCAAAGATAGATAGCATGATGGTCGAGATACTAAAAAAGGTGAGGTCCTCTAATGATTAATTGAAAGAAATTTGTGGTGATATATCAAGCATGGGTCAGAGAGTGGAATCTCATGCGACAGACATCGAGCAGATTGAACAGTAGCTTGGGCAACTATCATCATCACTGAACCCTAGAAAAAAGGGTACACTACCTAACAACACTTTCCAGAACCCAAAGAATGATGGCTACTGCATGCCGGTGATGACTAGGAGCGGTAAGACCACAGTTGACCCCCCTTTTTCCAGTTGTAGTTGAACGGAATAAAGAGAGCATAAATGAAGAGAATAAAAATAGTGCTTAGATGCAGGGCGCTGAGAATTCTGAGTTTCCAGAGGCCCGATTAGGTGAAAAGAACCTGACATTGATCAAGGAGCAACACAAATGTACAAAGCTATCCCGCGACCACCGCCACCGCTCCCCCAAAGAATGAAGAAGAAGGCGGAAAATGGTAAGTTCTAGAAATTCCTGTCAACGCTTAAATAGTTATCTGTGAACATACCATTGGTTGAGGCATTGGAACAAATGTTGGGATATGCTAAGTTCATGAAGGACCTGGTGACAAAGAAGAGGACCATGAGTTATGAGCATGTAGATAATGTGCACCATTTTAGTGTCATATCTACACGAGTCCTGGATAGAAGAAGGAAGATCTGGGTGCTTTCACGATCCCTTTCACTATTGGAAATGTAGAGTTTGAAAGGGCACTTTGTGATCTGGGAGCAAGCATCAACCTGATGCCATTGGCTGTGTTCAAGAAGTTGTGTTTCGGAGCCCCCATACCGACCACCATGCAGCTATTGATGGCCAACAGAACTGTGAAGAAGCCATTGGGGATCCTATTTGATGTGCTTGTGAAAGTCGATACATTCATATTCCCAGCAGACATCATGATCTTGGATTGCAAGGTCGGTTATGAGGTCCCCATCATCTTGGGGAAACCATTCCTTACTACTAGGAGGGCCTTAGTGGATGTGGAAGCTGTCCAACTGAAGTTTAGACTAAATAAAAAAGAGGTCACTTTCAACATCTTTCGAGCAATGCAGCAACCGAAGGAATACATCATAGTCTCAGCAATAGAAGATGAATATGAGTGTATTGATGAAGTCTGAGTAGTCAACAGACTTGCTTCATTCTCAACGTTAAATCAGGCGCTTCTTGGGAGGCAACATAAGAGGTGGCTTGGTGAATTATGAGTAACCAGGCCACTTATGTCGTGTCGCGATGTTAAATCAGGCGTTGCATGGGAGGCAACCCATGAATGGTAAAGTCTGAGTAGCCACAGGTATGTTCCCTTCCCTCTGTTCTTGTAGCTCATGCTTCGGGGATGAAGCACAATTTTCAAAAAGGGGAGAGGGTGTATTTGTAATTTTTGAGATTTTTTGGATTCATCCGAGGGTTTTTCTCGCCATGTTTCTTTTCCCTCGGGAATTCTATCTAGTAGAACTAACATGTTTAGGATTCTATTTTCTTATTTTGTGATTTTTTTAATTAGAAAATAGCTTAAGAGTACTCAGCCAATGAAAGTGCACTAGTTTTGAATTTCTGAAAAAAATTGACCCTGTTAAATTTTTTTGAGGCATTAGTTATGTATTTGTGACTGCATGCATGATTTCTGTGGATCTTTTGATGTGATTTAGTGTATTAGCATGAGTAGTTTTGTTAATCCATGTTTAAACAAGATAGGTAAAGTGAATATAAGTCATGTGCCATGAGTGAGTGAGGTTTGATACTTAGTTCAGTACTGTGTTGAAGATCTAGAACTTGTGTGGTTGGTCTTTGCATAGGATATGATCATACACCTTTTTTTGTTAAGCTTACTTTTAGCCTAAATGACCCTATCAAAATTATATGATTCCCTTGATCCCAATTTTGAGCCTTTAATAGACTATTTTTGTTTGATTAACCGATGAACCGTACCCATTTTTTTATAATGAACCTATTTTGGCCCTGGTCCTTCCTTGGACATTGTGAACCTCAACATAGGCAAAATGCCTATGTTGAGGATGGCTAGAGTAGGGGTGCATAAAAAGATGGGAATGAGGAAAAGGGAAAGAAAAGAGAAAAGGTGAAAAAATGAGGTGTGGTGTGACAAATGAAAAAGAAAAAAAAAGAGAGATGAAAAAGTTGAAAACTTTGAAAAAGAGAATTCAAAAGAAAAATAATGCTTGAAAAGGTTGAAAATACTCCACACCCATAAAAATGAATACAAAAGAGGTGAAAAGGGAAAAAAAGAATGAGAAGAAAAAGAGGATAAAATAGGTGAACGATGAAGCCAATATATGTAGTGCCAAGGAAGGATTAGTCACTTAAAAATATCTCATATTTATCATGCCCATCCCTAAAGCCTTCATTACAAGCCGCAGCAAGTCCTATAGTGAACCTAATCTGACCATTTGACAGACTGAAGCATGGAAAATAAAGGCAAGCCTATGGTATCTGATACACAATACTTGACACTTTTTTGTGAGAGTGTGAGTCTCACTTGTTCAGTCCCATGTAATATTTTACATTATATCTGTGAGTGGGGACTTCATTTGCTTTGAGGGTACATGGTTTATGTTTACGTTTACCATTGGTTTGTGTGAAAAACATCGGTGATGACTTGATTTCCTGTTAATAGCTAGATGACATGTCTTGAACCCTACTTAGCAGATTTTGTAGTTTCTTGTAGTACATTAGATGATAATGGCTCATGGAAGAAGTGTCAAAAGTTGTTGAATGTATAGTGCAAATTTTGTTTGGTATAGGTTGTAGTATCCTAGGTTTATTTTCTGGTTGAGCATCGTGTTTTAGTTTTTCTTTTCTTTTCCTGAGGACATGCAAAAGTCATTGTATTAACTTGAGTTATGGTCACAGGATAGTTACGTTTGGGACTTATTGATAACGAATAGTTTGAAACCGCTCATGAGACCTGACCCGGTGATTGAGCATAGTCATCCAATAGGGACAAAACAGTCGTTTGGATGAACCCTAGTTATCAGTCTTGAAAGTAAAGCATTGGTAATGGTCATGTGTGTATACCCAAAATAGTTATGAACCTATGGGAAATGCAAACTCTAGTTAGTCTTAACTCTTTATTTTACATCACAATTTCAATCATTGTTTTAATTATTAATTTTTTTCTTGAAACCCCAAAATTGGAGTAACAAACAAACAAGTTCACTTACTAGCATTAGTCTAGATCTTTCATATTCCCTGTGGGTTCAACCTCAACCTCTTTGTTGGGTTATTTATTGACAATGTTCACTTCATACTTCAGCAAGAGGTGTGGTTTGAGCGCTATTATTCGCCACCAGACCTCTACTGGGAAAACCCAACACTGCGTGTCCTGCCCTTCTTGGCCTCTCTCCCTCTCCCTCATCTGCACTGCCTCTATTTGTTGGGCATACAAGACCAATTGGGAGAAATCAATGTGTTGATGAAGCATGGCGGTCCTGTAGTTTTTGACCAAATAATCCACTACTCCATTCAAAAATCTTCTCACCCGAGCCCTTTGATCGGCTACCATCTCCGACGCATACTTGGACAACTGGGTGAACTCTGGAGCATACTCCTGGATGGTCATGTTCTCTTATTTTAGATTCATGAACTCATCCACCTTGATTTCCCTCATCCCCGGGGATAGAATCTATCTAAGAATGTGATGAGAAACTCATCCCAACCAATAGGGCCCGCTCCGACTCCACGGCTATCCTTCCACTACCTGTACCATATGAGCGACTCCTTTCAACTGATAGGAGGCTAAGTCTGCACACTCCTCCCCTTTTACCCCCATAATCTGGGTGAGCTTCTAGATCTCCTCTATGAACTCGTGTGCTTCCTTCTTGTCATGCCCGAACATAGGCCCGGATCAAGACACAAAACCTAGAATCATAAATGGCTCGACCCATGGCATGAACATGATTATTAAGTCTCAACTTAAAATAAAACGGATAACTGAGTTCTGAAATAGTTGAAATATGAACATTATAGGATCTAAACAATGGAATATCAAAATAGGAAATCCGAAGCTGAATACAACACAATGTCTGGAAAGCCACTAACATATTGACGAGCTGATGGGACAACACCCTTAACTAGCGCACTACAAGACTGAGATTAAAAGATGATAATAACAAAGCTTTCTGAGGACTCACCAACTAGAGAACTAGACAAGCTTGGGAGATTGGCTAATGGAGGGACTGAATCTGAGCATCGAAGCCATGAAATGCTACAACATAGAGTATGCGGTCAGTACTTGAAATGTACAGAGAATACAATGTAAATAAAATAGGCTAAGTAAATATAGTTGAAAACATTCATAACATAAATCATATTATTATAAGATTCTAAGAGTGAGGACTGCATGTTGATATCTTGAAAACATGAATATACATAAATGAACTTCATAACAGAAACGAATGACCCAAAGTTGAGACTGATATTCATAAGTAAGACTAAGAAACTAAAAATTGGGTCAAACTTGTAGAAAGCATCATATCATAACTGATAAACATGCATAACATAAATCATGAGAAACAATAGGAGACTCGTAATGTAACTGACATAATCACGATAGAGCTTACGTTATCCCAACTATTACAGTCAAGTGGGCAGAGCCATTCAAAGCCTTGTCAAAGCTAAGGGCACTACCATGATATTGATATCATGTTGAAGGCCCTCTGGCAGGTAGGGAAGCTCACAAGGGAGGTCCTGATGAATCTGAATAACCTATGTTGGCGCGTAGTTCTAAGACTCGGGGTTTACCTGAACCCCTAGCCTACTCGATCTAGACGCTACTCCAAAAAACATACATATGCGATCCATCATTTTTCAACAAAGCTGATCATGAAATACATACATAGCCTGAAATCTGAATATAAGGAGCCTTAGCTCAAAACATACCACAAGCTGAAAAGTGGGAGTCTCGGCTCCAAAAATCATGTAGTAAGCTAATATCATAAAATAGAGCTAATTCATGAAATGTACTTAGATCATGTGGGTTTGCCAAAACTTAAACATGTTTGAAATAGACTTGATGGTCAAAATCATGGATACATGCATGGAAAATTATAATCATACTTTCATACTAGACATCTCATCATGCTTGAAAACATAGGTCATAATCTCAACTTCACATGAAACATGCATAATTGGGCATCATACATTTAAAACTTCAAAAGCATATATTGTAATCAAAATAATTATAAAACATTCCTATGAATATTAAAACATCATTAGAAAAATGGAGAGGATTGACCTATGATTGAATCATAGTGAATTTCATAGATTGGGTTAGAACCCCATTGAACCATGCACTTGAATTCATGAATAGAGAAGGGATTTTGGCATGAGAGTGAAGAGAAACTCCCATTCATAACCCTACATACCTGGGTAAATTTGATTTCACACCCTTCCTTGGATGCCCAAGAGATTTGGGGAAGAACTAAGGGAATTCTCAAGCTTGATCTCTAATGGAGCACTCTAATCTTGCATGCATGGAATAGAATGGCTTAAGATAGGTTAAGAACTCTTAAAACTCTCCTAACAGAGCTTAAAACGACGTAGTTTAGGACCTAGGACCTTAGGATTTATGAAACACCCTTACTAAAATACAGGAAATTTGGTCACTGCCAGTGTTCACGGGTGACCTCATGACTCGTGAGGTACTGGATGAATCATGGGCTCAATTGTAAAGTCTTCTGCTAGAATTCCACTTCAACTCAGACTTGGTGATCACGGCCAACTTCACGAGTCCTTAGGCACTCCATGACTCATGACTGCCACTCGTGGTCACCCCTTGGCCACGAGTTCCCACCAATCAACCTCTACTTCATGAGTCACTTCACGACTCGTGAAGTCTCCTCACGAGTCCGTTCACGACTCGTGAAGTCTCCTCAGGAGTCACTGGACGACTCATCCTGTGACTTGAGCAATATTTTCCTGTTTTCTCCGCTTGAACCCTCAGGTCTGACCTTAGAGACTTTATGGGTATTATAATATCTCCCCCTTGGGAACATTCATCCTTGAATATGGATAAACATATTAAAGAGCTGGGGAATAGAACTATCATCCCAAATACTGAACATCTGAAGCTGAAAATAGATGGAGTGACTGACTTCGAACTGAAATACATGACTAAACTGAATTCATCAACCACACATACATGCACTAACATTAAAGAAATGGGGATATGTGAGCTAGACATGAAACTTAATAGAGTACTAGGGAGGAAACTAATACCTCAAGCTGGAATTGAGCTAGGAGGGAAAAGATGCGGGTATTTAGCTATCATATCAGCTTCAGCTTCCCTTGTAGCTCCTTCAACATTTTGATTCCTCCATAAAACCTTTACTGAAGCTACCTCCTTGTTCCTCAACATCCGAACATGACGATCAAGAATCAACTGGTACCTTTTTATAGCTAAGGCTATCCTTCACACCTACGCTCTCTACAAGAACAACCAAAGTCAGGTCACCAATGCACTTCTTCAAGAGTTAAACATGGAAAACTAGATGTACTAATGCCAACTCTAAGGGAAACTCTAACTCACAGGCCACCTTGCCAACACATCTCACATTCTTGTACCGGCCAACATATCAGGGACTAAGATTCCCTTTATTTCCAAACCTCATTACTCCCTTCATGAGGAACACCTTTAGAAACACCCTATTATCAACTTCAAACTCAAGTTCTCTCCTCCTCACATCCACATAGGACTTTTGACGACTCTAAGTTGTTTTCAGCCTTTCCCTTATAAGTTGAACTTTCTCCATAGCCTCATGAATTGAATCTAGCCCCATCAATGTAGCTTTACCTACTTAGAACCAACTAATAGGAAATCTACATCTCTTCCCATAAAGAGCCTCAAATTGAGTCATCTGAATGCAGGAATGGTAGCTGTTTCTACATGCAAACTTGAGGACAGGTAAATGATCATTCCAACTGCCCTTAAAGTCAATCACATATACTCTCAACATATCCTTGAGAGTTTGAATTGTCCGTTCGGCCTGGCCATCCTTCTGCAGGTGAAAAACTATTCTAAGCTTGAACTAAGTACAAAGCCCTTTCTGAAATAACATCCAAAATTGGGAGGTAAACAAAGTACCTCTATCTGATATCATGGACAAGGGCACTCCATGAAATCAAACTAATTCTTGAATGTACAATTTTTCATAATCCTCTACTGAATTAGTAATTTTGACAGGTAAGAAATGAGCTTCCTTAGTCAACCTATCTACAACCACCAAAATAGAGTCATATTATCGACGAGTACGAGGAAACCCTGTAATGAAGTTCATATTTATTTCCTCCCACTTCTAGGTAGGGATACTAATGTTTTGAAGCACACCTCCAGGTTTTTGATCTCAACTTTCACTTGCTGACAATTTGGACACTTAACCACAAACTCCGCAATGTCCTTCTTCATACCATTCCACTAATAGACTTCCAGTAGGTCACGGTACATCTTGGTGGAACCTAGATGTATGGAATATCAGGAACCATGAACCTCATGCAATATTTGATCTTTCAAGTCATCAACATCTAGAATAGAAAAATGACTCTGATGTCGAAGAACAGCATCTCCCCCTTAGGAGAAAACCTCCATCTTTTGATTCTAAACTTCTTCCTTTAACTTTACCAAGATAGGATCCTCATCTGTCTAGACTTGACCTCGGTAACCAACAAAGATTATGGACCATTTTGAACAATTACACCACCATCTATCGAGTCAACAAGGGGAACCCCTAAGCAACCAAGTGTAATACCCCAAAAACCCTAAGATCAGACCCGTGATTTGAAATAGAGAAAATTGAATTTTCTACACCAGGTAATACGATGAGTCATCACCATGATCCGTGGGGTTCACTATGAGTCATGGAGTGACTCGTGGAGAGGAGTTTGGTCGTGGTTGAAATTTTTAGATTTGGGTTGACCAGAGTCGTGGTCAGCACCATTAGTCATGAGGTCAATCATGGTCTGAAGGATGAAGAATTTCAGCAGTGTTGGCAACGACTTGGTCACCATGAGTCGTTGAGTACACCACGAGTCCTGGTGTCCCTCCTGGTGACTCACAAAAGAGAAATGGCAGTGTTGATCACGAGTGCAGACCACGAGTCATAGTTAGTGGGCACGAGTTGTCCAGTCCCTCATTGGGACTGGTAGTGTCCTTTCCCTATGAATTTATTAAGGACTTTTCCATAATTCCTAAGTTCCTAAGGCCTAAACTACGTCATTTTAAGCTCAGAATAGTGTGTTTTAAGAAGGGTTCAATCATTCTAAGCCTATTCCAATTTATGCATGCAAGCTTAGAGGTTTAAGGGGTGATCAAGTCTAGTCTCCTCAAGGTTCTTCCCCAAATTTCCATTGGGCAATCAAGGGAGTTATGAAATCAGATCCTTCCAAGTATGTAGGGTTATGAATGGGTGTAATTGTCCACACCCATGACCAATCCCCTCTCAATTCATGAAATTCTAATTGATGAATCTATGGGGTTATTACCCGATATGTTAATTCTCTAAGTTTCAATCATAGGTATGATCTAAGCATGTCTTTGACGTTGAATTATAATTAATGGGAATGTTTTTGTTACACCCTGTAAATGTTAATGATTAGTACACGTACATGTGGATTGGTGACGAGTAAGAAGAGCTTGATGCATGTAGAAAAATCCTCGGAAGCGAGGTCGGACAGGACCCGTGCGCACAGGGCCAGCGCGACGTGCTAGCCAGCAGTGCACTGGCCAGCGTGAGGCGCCAGGCCTGCTGGCCCTTTGAGAGGTGAGGGGTGCTAGGCTTGCTGCCTTAATGAGAGGCGCGACATGCCAGGGTGGCAGCCTCAATGGGAGGCGCGAGGCACACCCCCTGTCACCATCCAAGTAGTATATAAACCCCTTCCTCTCTCATTTAAATCATTTCTCAAATGTTTTCACGGCCAGAGGTTAAAGGAAACATGGGTTTTGATTCATTTTCATCCACTTACGCTACCAAATGCCGTTCAAATTCAAATTAACTTCAGGTATTGAGTTCTAAGCCTACAGGGAGCATTACTACGGAGTTATTTTCGTGAAATTCGCTAGGCAAATCGTAACCCCACCGAGCCAAAGTTTTCCAAATTACTTCAAACTAATTTCTATATGATCACAAACTTCAAGTAAGCATTTCTCCCTTCTGAACTCTCGGGAAATAATACGTTTTCGGCCATTTTCGGTTAAGTTGAAGTATAGTCAATAGTGGTATTAAAAGTTATCGTTTTACACCGAATTTGGTATTGAAATTTGCCTCTTTCTCCCAGTATAACAGTTACAGCTAAAGAGAGCTAGCGAATACAAGTTAAAACTCGTCGGTTACTCAGGAAACGACAATCGAGGTATGTAAGTCTTAACCCTCGGTGAGAATACTCATCCTACAGTGTTACGACTTATGTTCTCGAATAGAAATGACGATTGCACGTGTTGTAGATAGTTGCTACCATTAAATTGTGATTAAACATGTTTGAATTAGCTGTTACTAGTATGTAAAGATCAGATATGCTGCGAGTAACTGCCATCAATAGATTATGGTTATATATCTATTATGATTAGTTGTTAGAAAATGTATATGGATTATACCGTAGTATCCCTCGTCGGAAAAAGACATGATAAGCACGATACATGCTAAAAGCGTCATACAAACTCTTCTATTCTCCGGTTCAAGGTTTTAGTAGGATTTTATGTTTTATTTCCAGAACTAGACCTTAGAAACTTGTTAGGGTTAGCAAGCCTGAGTTAGTAGGTTGAACAGCGTAGGCGTAGTCAGACGACTTAACTACTAGTTTGGTGCCTGGGTTGCTAGAAAAGCATGGTCAGAAGCCATTGACATAACCGCACGTCCCAGGGCCCAAAATATAGATAGACTAGCAATACTTTAGAATTCAGTGACACTAGGGTTGTCTAGTGGTCTGAGTGATAGCCTACCACCCTATTAGCTATCACCAATGATTGTCAATCCTAGTTGACTTAGCAGTTATCACATAGGTCGCCCAGGAAGCCAACCTAGTCGTCCAGCTCAAATAGACCCCTGGGTACCCTAAGGAAGGGGACCTTATCAGTGTTAGAGGCCGGGCCAGCACCCCAGTCGGTTCTTATAAGGTATTCAGGTACAGATTGCCAGGAATGGTTAAGTCTACATAAAGTTTTATATAAGGTTAAGAATCGCCCAGAAAACTAATATAAGATCTGACTAGACCAACATATGGTCTAAGGGACTAGTAGTACCATGCTAGTACAGTACTGCCTACAGGCTAAGGATATCGATAATATTCTTAGGAAGGATTAGGGCTGATCGCTCAAAAGCATGTTCGGCCAGGACCATCCCTATAGTTTTTCTAATCATAGGAACTAAGTAGTTAGCCATTCACGACCCGACAATTGTTTAAGAGTTATAGTTGTCTGGGCAGGACATTTAGAGTTATGTTAGACCACTCCAGATCTCACCTTATTCAGTCCAGACTATTAAAGATCATGATCACTATCAAGATCCTCTGATCAAATACAGGTGCGCAGCATGCCTGCTAGCAGCCATACAGACTATCTTAAGGGGCGAGCAACAGTGCCGTTAGGCCCAGAATGCCAGTTACTCCTTTTTAGTGGCTAGATTGAGATGTTAGTACAACACCTGGGTTGGGGATGCCCTCACTTAGGAGCCTTCCATGACCACCCTAGGGTCAGTAGTTGTGTCGATGCCCGTCAGGGGCGAGATGACGTCGCTCTATGGAGCGGTATGCCATCTGCGAGGGATAAAGATGGGGTCCTAGGTCCTCATACAGTCCATTCCATGGCTAGACTATTATATGCCGTATTGGCACCACACCGCTGTCGAGCCTGGTGCCCGGGGTGCAGACAGCAGGAGTCCACTAGACTTAGACACAGCTATAGTATAGGGGTCGAGCGGGCTTAGTTGTAGACCCAAGGGACCGATAGGTTGGCTATAGAACCAGTAGAGTCATAGAAACCTTGTTAGGGGTATATAGATTGAAGTGCACTCACCAGGGCTTATAGGGGGCCCAAATGGGTTATTCCGTGCAGGTTGTACCTTTCAGGCTTATGGGGGCCAGGTTAGGTTCTTGTTTGCATTTTTGTCTTTTAGCTATAGCTTATGAATATATGATTATGCGGTCATTGCTCACGTATGTGTAGTGTTTGCTAGATGCAGATTGCGAATAAGCCAACTTACACGTTAATCTCTCTGCCTCTCCTTTCTACTCACTTTCAATATTTCACAACTTTCATTCAGCTTATTTACTACCTTACATATTCGGTCATATTATACTGACGCCCAAATATGGGGCGCTACATTACTTGCCTACAGTTAGACATACAGGGTTTAGGATCTCCTGTAGCAGCTGTTTAGAGTCCATAGTTGGGACAACTCCTTTCATTCGGTGTTGCCAGGTTGTACAGATTTCTGTATTTCAGTTATATAGCATTTTGGGTAGGCCGGGGCCCTGTCCCAACAACTATTTGTATTCTTAGAGGCTTGAAGACTATAGGCATTAGTCAATTAGTTGTATGCTGGCCGTGTGGGGCCTTAGTCAATTATGCTTCTTGTGTTGGCCATGTAGGGCCTAGTATAGTAGCTCGCCTTCATTTCTGTTATATATAGATAGCATGGTGGCCTTGTCGGCCCGCATAGGATCCCTTCTATTGCCTGTTGTTGGTTAGATGTTTTTGTTTACAAGTGGCTATAAGGCCTTGTTGGTTGGAGGCTGCATTTACAATCGAGATATAGCCCATTGTTTCTTGAATTGAGTTGTAGGCTGGCACCTGACGTGCATAAGCCTAGCCAAGTCAGTTAGTTTCTAGTGTGGCATCAGGTGCTAGTCATGCCTCACAAGGTGGGGCGTGACAAACTTGGTATCAAAGAAATTTGTATCCTAGGGAGTCTACAAGCTGTGTCTAGTAGATTCTTGTTTATAAATGTGTTGTGCTCCACATTTTATAAGCAGGAGGCTACGAGGC
This sequence comes from Datura stramonium, assembly GCA_018107945.1. Lineage (NCBI taxonomy): Eukaryota > Viridiplantae > Streptophyta > Magnoliopsida > Solanales > Solanaceae > Datura > Datura stramonium. The sequence continues at coordinate 146,563 of JACEIK010001719.1, read as the reverse complement.
ATGATAGTATGGTTACCCCTACTTCTTCTCAGATCGTACTATATAGCAGAGTTGTATAGGGTTTAGTCCCTAAGCTTTCCTTGTTATATCTGTCTAGGATAATGTTTGATATACGATAGACTTTAGTCAGATGCAAGATAACTACAGCAGTAGGAGGAGGTACCAGTGAGGTGCCACAGTGGAGGGACAGTTAGCCTAACAGCGGAAGTAGACGTCTTTTACATTTCCCCATTACCCTCCCAAGGTACTAGGAACCACATAACGTGATAGATACAACCTTAGAATAGGGGGTTAGGAGTAGAGTATATAATTACATATGAGATGGTTTACCTACTAGATATTTAAAAATTAGCCATGGGCAGCAGTTAATGTGAATTACCTGATAGGTGCGAAAGAAGGAGGAAATTGCGGGATTCCTACCTCCAACTCTTCGGATACTATAAGGTTCCACACCTCAGTCCTACCATAGTAAGATAGGGTTATTTTTACACCTCCTAGCTTGTTCTTGCAATACAACAAAAAGCATAAGTATCCGTGCAATAGCGCTTAGGTGGAATAGTAAAGAAGGGCTAGAATTGTTGCCTCCAAGAAGTATTAGAGAGTGGTTGAAACCCTTAGTATTTAAAAGTTATCTAGACCCTTACGGTAGTAAGCCAGGAAGGGGGATAAGGCCACCAATAGAATTCAAGTGTGTATGAGAAGGTTCATTAGTGATAAACCCCCAGAAATAGTAAAGCTCAAGTAAGAAAAAAAAAGTTGATTCCGCCATAGCATGCTAATGACGGCAGGGCATACCTGCAAGATAAAGGTTATGACCCTAGTTTGTGATATCAAAGGATAGGGAGATCATATGAACAAGATAAGCTCGAGTGCGAGTCAGAAGGGATACAGGTCAATAGACCTGGTCGATAACATCCTTGACAGTATGAGGTAGGAAGCACGAACCTCAAAGCTCAATACAAGGGAGCACGAGGAATGACACAAGTATCTAATGGGAGAAAACCAGAATCACCTACAGGTTGATAGAATATAGGATCACCACCGAATATTAAGAACTAAGCATTGGGCTAACAATTAAGAGATAATAAGGTTGTAGCCTAGAATGTTGCGGTATCCCCACCAAAGGAGAAGGTAAGGGAGTGAGAACATAGAGACCTAACCTAGTGCAACCTAGAATCAAGGCCCAGCAGAAAGTTATTTTCCCTCAAGATAACAAAAGGTGAGGTCATAAGGCCTAGAGGTCGACTCTACGTTCCAAGGGTGGCAGAACTTCAAATAGCAGACCATAGCTAAGGTTCATGTGTCCGTTACTCCCAGAATTTAACGAAAATGCAATGAGATGGTATGGAAAGACAGAAGATACCATTGAATCATAGCAGCAGAGCTCCAGTGACAAGCTAGAAGAGATGAAATAGCAGGAACTGAGTAGTCCAATATAGGAGATGGTTGTGTCTACAAGGGAGTAGAGAGTAATTAATATGAATAAGTCACAAGGTTATCTCATACCAGGTGTAGCTTGGCCTCATTTGAGTCAGTGTGGAAAGACTAATGAGATCAATTTGTGTCTTGCCAGATGGAACTATATTGCAGCTAAAGCATATGACAAATTAAATATTTAAGAAGTAGTCTAGTTACGTGGAGCCCCAGTGTCCAGTAAACCCTAACAGAGAGGCACAACTCCCAGCCAGGTTTTGGGAAACTGTTAGAACATATTGGAGTGCACGCTAAAATGGGTATGACTTCTTACCTCAAAGCAAATAACCCATCAGAGCACTCAGGTCAGATGCCCGGTGGTCTATTATGAGTGGAAGCGGAAGCCCTCTAAAGTAAATTAAAGGTAGTTGAACCAGGGCATATTATAACAGACAGATTGAGAAATTAAATTTACCAAGAAATTGGTACCGATAGCCTAGGGCTGTCAGGAGTCCTACCCTAAGGTACGACGCAGGCAGCTAAGGGTTGAAGAAACAGTTGGATATTTCTAGAAACGTTGCCGAAAAAGGGCGTTATGAGAATAGGTAAGAAGGAAAAGCTTAGCCTAGGTTTATTGGCCCAGGTCATATCCTCCAGAGAATAAGCAAAATGGCATATGAGCTAAAATTGCTTCCAGAGCTAGGACCTACCCATTCAGCTTCCCATGTCAATGCTGCAAAAAGGGTATACGTAACCCGGCCCGAGTTGTTCTAGTTAAAGACGTTCAAATTACTAAAAATTAACCCACGAAGAAGTTCTAGTGGCCATATTGGATCGGCAAGTTTTTAGGTTGAGAACTAAAGATGTCGCCTCTGTAAGGTATTATGGAGAAACAAGAATAGAGAAGGAATGACCTGGAAGCTGAAAATGACATGAGACCTAGATATCCTCATATGTTCCAGGCTTAGTCTAAATTATGCAGTTAAGCTAAAAATGTTGATTCCGTCGCTGTTTTATGATTTATGTTGTATATATTGTTCAGTTGACTGCAATTTTGGGTGATGAAAGAGTTGTTATGATGTTACGTGAGAATTTTCATTGGACTTTTCTACGTTTCAGGATTTTCAGATAGTCCATATTACAGGGGAGACTCTACCGAAACTTTTCCAGAGTAATAGTCCAAAAAGTTAAGCTCCTGTGAATTGAAGTTGACATTCGAGGTCAAATGTTCCTAAGGGAGGGAGGATGTTACACCCTGTAAATGTTAAGGATTAGTAAGAATACACGTGGATTGGTGACAAGTAAGAAGATCTTGATGCGTGTGGAAAAAGTCTAGGAAGAGGGGTTAGACGGGACCCGTGCGCACAGGGCCAGCGTGATACGCCAGCCAGCAGTGCACTGGCCAGCGCGGAGCGCAAGGCCTACTGCCTCAATGGGAGGCGCAACACGCTAGGGTGGCAGCCTCAATGGGAGGCGCGAGGCACACCCCCTTCCACCGCCCAAGTAGTATATAAACCCCTTCCTCTCTCATTTAAATCATTTCTCAAATGTTTTAATGGCCAGAGGTTAAAGGAAACGTGGGTTTTGATTGATTTTCGTTCGATTATGCTACCAGACGCCGTCCAAATTCAAATTAACTTGTTGTATTGAGTTCTAAGCCTACAGGAAGCATTACTACGGAGTTATTTTCGTGAAATTCGCCTGGAGAATCATAACCTCGGAGAGCAAAAGTTGTCTGAGTTACTTCTAACTGATTTCTACACGATCACAGGCTTCAAGTAAGCATTTCTCCCTTCTGAACTCTCGGGAAATAATACATTTTCGATCGTGTTCCATTAATTTGAAGTATAGTCAATATTGGTATTACAAGTTATCATTTTATGTCGAATTTGGTATTGAACTTCGTCTCTTTCTCCCAATATAACGGTTACAGGTGAAGAGAGCTGGAGAATACAAGTTGAAACTCTCTAGTTACTTAGGAAATGATAATCGAGGTATGTAAGGCTTAACCCTAGGCGAGAATACTCATCGTACAGTGTTACGACTTATGTTCTCGAATAGAAATGATGATTTCACGTGTTGTAGATAGTTGCTACCATTAAATTATGATTAAACATGTTGGAATTAGCTGTTGCTAGTATGTAAAGATCAGATATGCTGCAAGTAACTACCATCAGTAGATTATGGTTATATATCTATTATGATCAAATGTTAGAAAATGTATATAGATTATACCGTAGTATTCCTCATCGAAAAAAGACATTATAAGCACGATATGCGCTTGAACCGTCCTAGAAACTGTTCTATTCTCTGGTTCATGGTTTTAGTAGGATTGTATGTTTTATTGCCAAGACTAGACCTTAGAAACTCAGGAGGGTTAGCGAGCCTAAGTTAGTAGGTTGAACAGCATAGGCGTAGTAAGGCGACATAACTAATAATTTGGTGTCTGGGTTGCCAGAAAAGCATGCCCAGAAGCCATTAACGTAACCATATGTCCCAGGGCCCAAAATGTAGATTTAATAGCCATACTTTAGAATCAATGACACTAGGGTTGTCTAGTGTACTGAGTGATAGCCTACCACCCTATTAGCTATTACCAATGATTGTCAATCCTAGTTGACTTAGCAGTTATCACATAGGTCGCCCAGGAAGTTAGCCCAGTCGTCCAGGTCAAATAGACCCGTGGGTACCCTAAGGAAGGGGACCTTATCAGTAGTTAGAGGTCAGGCCAGCACACCAGTCGGTTCTTGTAAGGTATTCAGGTACAGGTTGTCAGGAATGGTTAAGTCTACATAAAGTTGTCTATAAGGTTAAGAATCGCCCAGAAAAGTACTATAAGATCTGAGTAGATAAGGTCTAAGGTACTAGTAGTACCATGCTAGTACGGTAGTACCTACAGGCTAAGGATATCGATAAGCTTCTTAGGAAGGATTAGGGGTTGATCTCTCAATGTTCGTCTAGGACCAGCCCTGTAGTTGTTCTAATCAGAGGAACTAAGTAGTTAGTCATTCGCGATCCTGCAGTTGTTTAAGAGTTATAGTTTTCCGGACAGGACATTCAGAGTTATGTTAGACCACTCCAGATTCACCCTATTCAGTCATGATTACTATCAGGATCCTCTGATCAGATACAGGTGCGCGGCATGCCTGTTAGCAGCCTTACATACTATCCTAGGGGGAGAACAGCGGTGGAGTTAGACCCAGAAGGCCAGTTGCACCTTTTTAGTGGCTAGATTTAGATGTTAGTACAGCACCTGGTTTGGGCTTGCCCTCACTTAGGAGCATTCCATGACCACCCCAGGGTTACTAGCTGTGTCGATGCCTACCAGGGGCGAGATAACGTTGCTCTACGGAGTGGTATGCCGTCCGCGAGGGAAGAAGATGGGGTCTCAGGTCCTCATACAGTCCATTCCATAGCTGGACTATTATATGTCGTATCGGCACCACAGCCCCATCGAGCCTAGTGCCCGGGGTGCATACGATAGGAATCCACCAGACTTAGACACAACTACAGTACAAGGGCTGAGCGGGCTCAGTTGTAGACCCAGGGGACCAGTAGGTTGGCTATAGCACCAGTAGAGTAATAGAAACCAAGTTAGGGGTATATAGATTGAAGTGCACTCACTAGGCTTATGGGGGCCCCGGGTGGGTTATTCCATGCTGATTGTACCTTCTAGGCTTATGGGGGCCAGGTTAGGTTCTTGTTTGAATTTTTGTCTATTAATTATAGCTTATGAATATGTATTATGCGGTCATAGCTCATGTATGTGTAGTGTTTGCTAGATGTAGATTACAAACAAGCCAGCTTACAGATTAGGTTCTTGTTTGAATTTTTGTCTGTTAGTTATAGCTTATGAATATGTATTATGCGGTCATAGCTCATGTATGTGTAGTGTTTGCTAGATGTAGATTACAAATAAGCCAGCTTACAGATTAATCTCTCTACCTCTCCTTTCTACTCACTTTCAGTATTTCACAACTTTTATTCAGCTTATTTACTACCTTACATATTCGGTACATATTGTATTGACGCTCAAATATGGGGCATTGTATTACTTGCCTTCAGGTTTAGATAAACAGGGTTTAGGATCTCCAGTAGCAGTTGTTTAGAGTCCGCTGTTGGGACAACTCCTTTCATTCGGAGTTGCCAGGTTGTAGAGTTTTCTATATTTTAGTTATATAGAATTTTGGTTAGGCTGGGGCCTTGTCCCGACCACTATTTGTATTCTTAGAGTCTTGTAGACTTTAGTCGTCAGTCAGTTAGTTGTATGCTGGTCGTGTGGGGCCTTAATCAGTTATGCTTCATGTGTTGGACATGTGGGGCCTAGTATAGTAGCTCATCTTCATTTCTGTTATAACTAGACAACATGGTGGCCTTGTTGGCCCGCATAGAATCCCTTATGTTGCCTGTTGTTGGTCAGTTGTTTTCTTTTGCATGTGGCTCTACGGCCTTGTCGACCGGAGTCTGCATTTACAGCCGAGATATAGCCCATTGTTTCTTGAATTGAGTCATAGGCTGGCACCAGACGGGCATTAGCCTAGCCAGGTCAGTTAGTTGCCAGTGTGGCACCGGGTGACAGTCATGCCTCCCAAGGTGGGGCGTGACAGTTTTACAATGTTTTCAATTATAAATTATGTTTTCAAGTTTTATAAATTATGATTCCCATCCAAGAAAGTTCATGAAAGTTGAGATCTATAAAATATTTATTCAAGCATGATGAGATGTTTATAAGAAAGTATGATTTTGAATTACCCATGTCTATGTTCATGTTTTCAAATGATCAATTCTATGTCAAGCATGTTTAAGTATTTGGCAAGCCCATATGGTCAAGTATGTTTCATGATTTATCTAAATTTTATGTATTAGCTTACCATATGATTTGGAGTCTAAACTCCCACTATTTTCAGCTTGTGGTATGGTTTGAGCCAAGGCTCCTCATGTTATGATTTCAGATTTGTGTATGTATGTTATGAGTAAACTTCTTCAATAGACAATGGTTTAGCTTCGTTGAAAAATGATAAGAGCATATGCATGTTTTTGGGAGTAGTGTCTAGCATCGAGTACGCTAAGGGTCAGTCAACCCTATTCCTCAGAACTACGCGCCAACGTAGGTATGTTTAGATTAGTTTGAACCTCCTTTCTGAGCTTCCCCTTCCCCCAAGGGGTCTTCAGCTAGATATCGATATCATGGTAGCGTCCTTAGCCCTGGCAAATATTTGGACGGTTTTGTCCACTTTAGTGTAATAGTCGGGACCATGTAAGCTCTATCGTGGTAATGTTGGTTATATGACGAGTCTCCCATTGTTCCTCATGATTTCGGTTATGCATTTTCATCTATCATGATATTATGTTTTCACCAGGTTTGACCCAATGATCAGTTTTACTTATGATTATTATTTTTCAGCTTTGGGTCATTCGATTCAGTTATGATGTTCAGTTATGTTGAGATCATGATTTTAGAAAATTGAATGCAAGCCCTAGTCTCAGCATCTTATCTTGATTATGTTTTTATAATATGCATGATTTATGATTTTACTTATATAGCGGTTTTACTTGCCTTTCATACTCGGTACATTCCACATACTTCCTGCATACTTTATGTTGTATCATGATAGGCTCCGATATCTACATTCAGTCCCGCTGTTAGCCAGATTCCCAACATTAGTACTTCCCGATAAGAGTTGGTGAAATCCTCATCTTTTGAGGGCCTTTCTTATCAGTTATGTTTCAAATTTTCAGTTTATGACTATAATGATTTAGTTGGGGTCTTCTCCGATCAACTCGTCAGTATTAGAGGATTTTCGGACATAGTATGTATTCAGCTTTAAACTTATGTTATGTTTTTATATGTATGATATACTCAGACTTCCACTATGTTAATTATGTTGATCTTCCCCTTTATTTTGATTGATTTAGATGTCATGTTCATTCCATGGGTCGACTTGGAGCCTCTCGGGGTTCTTTGTCCCATGTCTTAATCCGGGCGCATGTTTAGGTCGTGAAAAATTGGTATCAGAGCCTCACGTTTGAAGTGTCCTAGGGCGTCTGAATTTCATGTTAAGTAGAGTCTATTTCGTGGGTGTGAAGCGCACCACAGTTATGATGAAGAGGCTACAAAATGTATTAGGAAATGTTCCCTTCTTTCATGATCGAAGTCATGCGATGGAATGTCTCTCTATCCTTCTAACTCGTGCTATACATGTTTGTAGAATCAGGCCTCCCCGTAGAGTTAATGGCAGGAGAAACAAAAATAAAAATGGCCATGAGAATGGAAATGGGGATGGGCACTAGTAGGCCCCACCAGCCCATGAGGATCAGGTACCCGAGCAGGTTGCCCACGTTGAGTTCAGGGCAGCCATTCAGATGCTAGCTCAGGCTTTGACCGCCCAAGTCAACTAGTAGGCGGTAGCGCATCTCCCTCAGAATGGTAATGCAGCGGCGGCAAGAGTCAAAGTTCTTCTGAGGATGAACCCACCAAATTTCCTTGGGTCAAGGGTGGACGAGGATCCACGAGTTTATCGATGAGGTCCTAAAGATCACCCACATCATGGGGGAGATAGGGGAGGAGTGCGCCGATCTAGCCTGATATCAGTTGAAAGGGGTTTCACACATTAGGTTCAAGTAATGGAAGGATAGTAGGGCAGTTGGAGTAGACCCTATTGGTTGGGATGAGTTTCATGCCGCATTTCTATATCAGTTCTTCCCTTGTGAGATAAGGGAGATTAAAGAAGCCGAGGTTGTGAATCTGATACAAGGGAAGATGACAGTTCAGGAGTGTTGATGTGTTGTGGATTTACAGTACTATTGACGCTCAAAACTAAGAAAATAGCATGGACCAAGGTGTATTTATGTGGATATGAGGCATATTTCCTTTATTTCATGATAAATGGGTATTGGAAAAATAAATTGCAAAAAGGAGCTAAAAGTATGCAAAAAAGGGAAAAAGTGCAGACCACAGTACGATCCGTAGGATGGACCTACGAGTCGTATCGAAGGCCCTGATAAGAAGCTGAAAACTTAACTTGGAAGATTGATCCCATCAGACTTGTCATGGATCGTACCATGATGGTACGAGTTGTGGTAAGCCAGTCGTGATGAAATACAGAAGAAATACACAGAAGGCTGATTCTTAGTACGAGAGCACCTTACAACCCGTGAGATGAAGGTACGAGTCGTACCATACTGGTCGTGGTGAAGTTCAGAAAAAGCTCAAGAGTACCAGGATCAAGCCACGGGTGCAATGTATGAGTCGTAGGAAGTAGGTACGAATCGTACCTTGTCCCAACACTTTGCCAAAATTCATCCAACAATCCAAGCTACGAGTCGATGCCATGGTCCGTGAGAAGCCCCTACGAGTCGTAGGTGGATCCGTGATGAGGTCAGCAACAAATATGGAAAGCAGTCATGTCAGTTTAGGAAAAGGATTCTTTTGTCTCTATAAATACTTTTTATGTTTTATTTTTCATAGAGGATGATAAATAGACTTAATTCTAGTAGGACAACATTGTAGTAAGGATTTTTACATCATTGGAAGAGAAAATTGAGTTGGCTCAACCTTGTGATCAAACTTTTCTTGAATTCATCTTGTTCTTGCTACTTGTTATTCAAGATTTTGTGGTTTAATTGAAGGAATTATTTTTTTCTCAATCATCTTTGTAAGTATTGTTTTATGTTTTCAATCATGAACACAAATCACAACCTTGCAACTATGAGA
>JACEIK010001719.1:56941-104998 GCA_018107945.1 Datura stramonium | reverse complement strand
GTCACGGCTCCATCGCGGAGCCTCTCTATTTCTTGCTTCTCCAGCTGCTTCCTTGCTCGCTCCCGAGTCCATCTCCGATTCCTCCCAACATGCATCTTAGTTCCATAAAAAGTATGTTTTTCTTGCAAAACAACGCTAATCATGTTGGTTAGTATAAATTCACACTTCCCTACAATTTACATGAGAATGTACTAACATTGGTTGATAAACAAGGCAAAACCGATGCATTTGAGTATCACTTGGGCATATAAATATGCCCCAGATCAGGTAGCATATGAGTTAGAGTTTCCCTCAAAATTAGATTTAGTTCATCCAGTTTTCCATGTATCACTCTTAAAGAAGTGTTTGGCTGATCTAGCTCTGGTTATTCCGGTGGACAGTGTCGGTGTGAAAGATAGCCTCAGTTATGAGGAGGTTTTGGTGGAGATACTTCATTTTCAGGTTCGTAACCTAAAAACCAAAGAAGTAGCCTCAGTTAAGGTTTTGTGGAGGAATCATCATGTTGAGGGAGCTTTGTGGGAAGCCGAAGCAGATATAATGTCTAAATACCCACATCTATTTCCTTCTGGCTCAATTTTAGCTTGAGGTATCAGTTTCCTCCTTAGTACTTTATTCAGTTTCATGTTTAGCTCACGTGCCTAAGTTTATTTCATGTCAATGTATGTATGAGTGATTCATGAATTCAGTTCAGTCATGTAGATTAGTTCGGAGTCAGACATTCCGTCAATTTTCACCTTGTATGTTTAGTATTTGAGTATGATGATTGCATTTCTCTGTTTTTCAGTATGTTTTCCACATTCAAGGATGAATGTTCCCAGGGGGAGATATTGTAATACCCCAAAAACCCTATGATCAAACCCAAGACTTGAAATGGAGAAAACTGAATTTTCTGCACCAGGTCACAGGACGAGTCATCCCATGATCTGTGAGGTGTCCATGAATCGTGAAGTGACTTGTGGGGAGGAGTTTGGCTGTGGTTGAAATTTTTATATTTGGGTTGACCATTTGTGTGACCATGATTCGTGGTCAGCACCACGATCCGTTAGGTCAACCATGGTCAAGAGTGGTCTGAAGGATGAAGAATTTCAGCAGTGTTGGCAATGACTTGGTCACCATGAGTCGTTGAGTACACCATGAGTCGTGGTGTCCCTCGTGGTGAGCTGCAGAAGATAAATAGCAGTGTTGATCACGAGTGCAGACCATGAGTCGTGGTCAATGGGCACGAGTCGTCCAGTCCCTCGTTGGGACTGGCAGTGTGTTTTCCCTGCGAATTTATAAATGCTTTTTCGTAATTCCTAAGTTCCTAAGGAATAAACTACATCATTTTAAGCTCATAATAGTGTGTTTTAAGAAGGGTTAAGTCATTCTAAGCCTATTCCAATTCATGCATGCAAGCATAGAGGTTTAAGGGGTGATCAAGCCTAGTCTCTTCAAGGTTCTTCCTCAAATTTCTATTGGGCAATCAAGGGAGTTGTGAGATCATATCCTTCCAGGTATGTAGGGTTATGAATGGGTGTAATTGTCCACACCCATTTCAAATCCCCTCTCAATTAATGAAATTTTAATTGATGAATCTATGGGATTTTTAGCCAATACGTGAATTCTCTAAGTTTCAATCATGGGTAGGATCTAAGCATGTCTCTAACGTTGAATTATGATTAATGAGCATGTTTTACAATATTTTTAATTATAAATTATTTTTTCAAGTTCTATAAATTATGATACCCATCCATAAAAGTTCATGAAAGTTGAGATCTATGAAATATTTATTCAAGCATGATGAGATGTTTATGAAGAAAGTATGATTTCGAATTACCCATATTTATGTTCATGTTTTCAAATGATCAAGTCTGTGTCAAGCCTGTTTAAGTATTGAGCAAGCCCATATGGTCAAGTATGTTTCATGATTTATCTAAATTTCATGTATTAGCTTACCACATGGATTTGGAGTCTAGACTCCCACTATATTCAGCATGTGGTATGGTTTGAGTCAAGACTCCTCATGTTATGATTTCATATTTATGTATGTATGTTACGAGTTAGCTTCATCACTAGAAAATGGTTTAGCTTTGTTGAAAAACGATGAGAGCATATGCATATTTTTGGGAGTAGTGTCTAGCACCGAGTAAGCTAAGGGTCAGTCAACCCTATGCCTCAAAACTACGCGCCAACGTAAGTATGTTCAGATTATTTGGGACCTCCCTTGCGAGCTTGCCTGGCCCCCAAGGTGCCTTCAGCTTGATATCGATATCATGGTAGTGTCCTTAGCCCTGGTAAAGCTTTGGATGGCTCTGCCCACTTTAATGTAATAGTCAGAACCACGTAAAATCTATCGTGGTAATGTCGGTTATATGATGAGTCTCCCATTGTTCCTCATTATTTCAGTTATGCATGTTCATCAGTCATGATATTATGTTTTCAGCAGGTTTGACCCAATTATCAGTTTTACTTATGATTATCAGTTTTCAGCTTTGGCTCATTCGATTCAGCTGTGATGTTCAGTTATGTTCAGATCATGATTTTAGAAAATAGCATGCAAGCCCTATTCTCAGCATCTTATCTTGATTATGTTTTTATAATATGCATGATTTATGATTTTACTTATTTAGAAATTTTACTTCCCTTGCATACTCAGTACATTCCACGTACTAACGGCGTACTCTGTGTTGTATCGTTTTCATGATACAGGCTCCGATATCCAGACTCAGCGCGCCGCTTGCCAAATTCCCAGCATTAGTACGAGTTGGTGAGTCCTCATCTTTCAAGGGCCTTTATTATCAGTTATGTTCCATATTTTCAGTTTCAGACTATATTAAGTCAGTTGGGGTCTTTTTCCATCAACTCGTCGGTATTAGAGGCTTTTTTGATATAGTATGTATTCAGCTTTAGACTTATGTTATGTTTTTAGATGTATGATATGCTCAGACTTCTGCTATGTTAATTATGTTGATTTTTGCTTTATTTTGATTGAGTTAGATGTCATGTTCATGTCATGGGTCGACTTGAAGCCTCTCGAGGTTCTTTGTCCTGTATCTCAATCTGGGCCCATGTTCGGGTCGTGACAGCAAGTCGATGCACATCCTTCACCAATTCTTTACTTTCCTCCTCCACATGAGACACACTCCCCATGGATAACCTGCTAAGAGCATCCGCCAATACATTGGCCTTGCCTGAATGATAAAGGACACTCATGTCATAGTCCTTGAGAAGCTCTAACTACCTCCTTTGTCTCAAATTCAAGTCCTTCCAGGTAAACACATACTGTAGACTCTTATGGTCCGTAAAAACATCCACATGGACCCCATATAAATAGTGCCTCCAAATCTTCAATGCAAATACCACTGCAGCCAATTCTAGGCCATGCGTTGGATATAAGCTGTCTAGAAGCGTACGCAATGACTTTTCCATGCTTGAGAGTCTATAGCACAATCCTCAAATAAATGGCATGCTCCTCCTCGCTCCGAGAGTATATGAGAATGTCATATATGAACACAATCATGAACATATCCAAATATGGCATGAACACCTTGTTCATCAAATCCATAAAAGTTGCAGGAGCATTTGTTAGTCCAAAGATATAACCACAAACTCTTAGTGATCATACCGAGTCGTGAAGGCTGTCTTCGGAATGTCACTCGCTCTAATGCATAGCTTGTGATAACCAGACCTGAGATCTATCTTTGAGAAGCACTTAGCACCCTGGAGTTGATAAAAAGATCATCAATTCTGGGAATAGGATACTTGTTCTTCATGGTAACCTTGTTGAACTGTTAATACTTAATGCACATACGAAGAGAACCATTCTTCTTTTGAACAAAGAAAACTGGTGCACCCCACAGGGATATGCTAGGTATGATGAAACCATTGTTAAGGAGATCCTTCAACTTCTCTTTCAACACCGTTAGCTCAGCTAGAGCCATCTTGTAAGGAGGAATAGATATGGGTTGCGTATCGAGAAGAAGGTCAATACCAAATTTGATCTCTCGCTCGAGAGGGACTCCGAGTAAATCATCGAGGAATACCTCTGGATACTCACACATTATAGGAACTGACTGGAGAGTCGGGGTCTCGAACGTAGCATCCTTAACTTCAACTAGAAGATACATGCAACTCTTAGAAATCATTTTTCTAGCCTTAAAGTAGGAAATAAAATGACCTACAAGCACAACTAAACAACCCTTCCACTCTAGGACTGGCTCACTCGGAAACTGGAATTCTACCACATGGGTTCCACAATTTACTGAGGCATAATATGCATGTAACCAATCCATTCCAAAGATAACATCAAAGTCTTTCATGGCTAGCTCTACTAAATCTGCTAAAATGACTTTATGAAAGACTGTAACAGGGCAATTTCTATATACCCGTCGAGCTATAACTGAGTCACCGACTGGAGTAGAGACTTAGAAGGGTTCTGGTAGGATTTCGGGACTGTCTCCGGAACTATTAGAAATATAGGGCGTCACAAAAGATAAGTAGCCCCTAGATTTGACAATTCATAAACATCAAGATGAAACACTCATAACATACCAATGAATATATATGGAGAGACCTTCTGCTGCTGACGAGACGAGAGGGCATAAAACCTTTTCTGACGCTGGCCACCACCTGTACTAGTGGATGTACCCTACTGAGCTAAGCGTGATGGTGGAGCTGCTAAACTGGTGATTGGGTCTCGATCTCTACCATGGCCCTGTCTGGCTTCTAGACAATCTCTGAGCATATGACCAGGCTTCCCACACCCAAAACATGCACCTGTACCCACTAAGCACTAACCAACATGCCTCCTACCACATCTATCACAACCTGGAATGCTGAGCTCTACGAGCCTACTCCTCTGACCTCGAGAGCCTGATGCCCGTCCCCTCTGATCATGCCTAGATCTGGATGGCACACTTGTTGGTGATGGAGCTAGGGCTGATGATCTCTGGTGGAACTGCTAACGATGTCCACCACCAGACTTCTGCTAGGAGAACCTAAAACTGTCTGTCCTGGCCCTCTTGGCCTCTCTCTTCCTCTCTCTCATATACACCGCCTCTACCTGTTGGGCATACAGGACTAATTGACAGAATTAAATATCCTGATGAAGCATAGCGGTCTTGCAATCCTTGACCAAGTAGTTCGCTACCCCATTCACAAACCTGCTTACCCGAGCCCTCTGATCGGCCACCATCTCCAGTACATATTTGGACAACCGAGTGAACTCCAAAGCATACTCTTGGACTATTATTTTATTCTATCTCAGATTCACAAACTCTACTACCTTGATTTCCCTCATCTCTCAGGGAAACAATCTGTCCAAAAATGGTTAGTTTGGAATCTCAGGATAGTTAAATTTGGAACATATTGATAACAGTTAGTTTGAAATCTCTCATGAGACCTAACTCGGTAATTGAGTATAGTCATCCAATAGGGACAAACCATTCGCTTGGATGAACCCTAGTTATCAGTTCTACAAGTAAGCATTGGAATTCATCACGTGTGTATACCCGAAGTAGTTATGAACCCATTGGTAACACTTACCCTAGTTGTTTGCAAATCTTGATTTAAATCACAATTATAATCGTTGGTTTAATATTGTTTTATTTAAAACCCCCAATTTGGAGATAACTTACAAACAAGTTCAATTATCGGCATTAGTCTAGATCTTACCCTATTCCCTGTGGGTTCGACCCCAACCTCTTAGTTGGGTTCTTTATTGACAACGACCGAGTCATACTTTGTCAGGAAATGTGAGTTTAAGCGTTATCAAAAAGTGGTGTCATTATTGGGGAATACGAATAAGATTAGATCGTTTGCTTGTATTTGACTTTTGGTTGTTATTTCTTGAATTACATTTTCTTTTTCTTTTTGGATATCCATAGGTTGTTGCTTGGTGAATGCCAAGTACTCATCGCAGTGGAGACCCCCTGATTCCATTGGATCTCGAACTTGAACGAACACTGTGTAAGATGGAAAATTAGGAGCAAAGAGATGCCCGCATAGCTGAAGAAGCTAGGCAAGCCGATCTAGCTCGGCAAGTTTCACTTCAGGATACGAAAGATGCTCGAGATGAGGTCGTCAATGAGGTCATCAATGCTGGTCAACATGGGAGGGGAAACAGAGGCCAAAGATATTCCCCTTAGTTCTTCGATGAAGATGACTCAGACATCAATGAAGTCGGGTCAACCGGAGCTATTGTACCACCACCACTACTTACAGGGGCCAACTTTGATATCACTAGCACCATGATTCAGTTGTTGAACATGAAAGGGGTACTTAATGGTCATGCAGCTAACAATTCCAACCTGCACCTAATGAACTTCGTGGGAATATACAAGGCGTAAAGGTTGCCTAGAGTCAGCCAAGATGCTATAAGGCTAAGACTCTTCCCCTTCTCTCTATCTGGGGAGGCCAAAGACTCCATTACCAACTAGAGGGAGCTCAAGCAAGCCTTCTTATAGAGATTCTTTCCACCCTCCAGGATACTGCAGCTAAAGGATGAGATCTACAATTTCTGACAATTGAAGACTGAGGCACTTCATGAGACCTGGTTGAGGTTCAAAAAGAAGTTGATCAAGTGCCTGAACCACAAAATTCCTGATGACAATCTATTGGAGATTTTTTATAGATTGTTGAACAATAGTACAAAAGCAGTAGTAGACATAATGGCAGGAGTACTACTGATTAGTCACACATGGGAGCAAGCCGCTTCTATTCTTGATAGGGTGACAAAAACAAATAGAGCATGGCACACTCAGGAAGCAGAAGCAGCAGCAGGTACATATGTTGTAGGTTTGACTGCAGACCAATGTAGGAAAGAAGAAGAGCGTGACCAGGAAACGGCCCATATGCACACATTGTTGGATTTGCTTACTAAGCACATCCTGGTAGCTGGAGCTAGAAAGGTGAATGCATTTGGGACATAGGGACCGGAGCCAGGGCCAGACCACTGAGATTTGGAGGAGGAGGCAAACTTCTTGGACTACCAGGTGATGGGTTTCTGAGCCAACGCCCAAAGGTTTGGACAAGACACTTGGTTCCAAGGCTCTGGAAACCAAGGGAGGAACCAATATAGAGACAAATATAACCGGAATGGGTAAAGAGATAGAAGTAGAGGTCATGAGCACGAGGGAGATTAGATAAGGAATGATGGTTATCGTAACGACCAAGCTGGATTGTACATACCTCCTAATACACGTAAGGAGGAGGCTGGACAATCGAAGTTAAAAAGCATGATGTCTGAGATGTTAAAGAAGGTGAGGTCCAAAGATGACCAGTTGAAAGACATTCGTAGTGATATATCAAGCATGGGTCAGAGAGTGGAGTCACATGCAACGGCTATCAAGAAGATCGAACAGTAGCTAGGGCAACTGTCAGCATCTATGAACCCTAGGTAGAAAGGTACACTACCTAGCAGCACAATCCAAAATCCAAAGAATGATGGTCACTGTATGGTTGTGATGACTAGGGAAAGACCAAGGTTGACCCCCCTCTACCGGTTGTAGTTGAAAGGAAGAAAGAAAGCGTGAGTGAAGATGAAAAAGGCATTGCTGAGAAGGAACACAATGAGGATGCTGAGTTGACTGGGACCCAAATGTTGAAAAGGGTCTGAAGCTGAACAAGGGGCCACGCAAATTTACAAGGCTATTCCATGACCATCGCCACTGTTCCCCCAAAGAATGGAGAAGAAGGCAGAGAATGGTAAGTTTCAAAAATTTTTGTCAAATTCTCAAATAGTTATCTACAAACATTCCATTGGTCGAGGCGTTGGAAAAAATGTCGGGATATGCAAAGCTCATGAAGGACCTTGTGACAAAGATAAGGCCCATGAGTTGTGAGCCAGTTGATAATGTACACCATTGTAGTGTTATAGATTCACTTGTCCTAGCCCAAAAGAAGGAAGATCCAGGTGCCTTTACTATTCCACGTACAATCGGCGATGTTGAGTTTGCAAGGGCACTATATAATTTTGTAGCAAGCATCAATCTGATGCCATTGGCTATGTTTAAGCAGTTGGGCTTGGGAGCCCCCATATCAACTACCATGCGGTAGCTGATGGCTGATAGAACTGTGAAAAATCTTGTGGGGATCCTGTTTGATGTGCCTGTCAAAGTTGATAGATTTATATTCCCAACGGACTTCATGATCCTAGATTGCGAGGTTGATTTTGAGGTCCCCATCATTTTGGGGCAATCATTCCTTGCCACTGGGAGGGCCTTAGCAGATGTGGAGGCTGGCCAGTTGAAGTTCAGACTCAATAAAAAAGAGGTCACCTTCAACGTTTGTTGGTCAATGAAGAAACCGAAAGAATACAGAGTGGTCTCAGCAATAGAAGATGAATCCGAGTTCCTTGATGAAGTCTGAGTAGTCAAGAAACTTATGTTATGCCGCGACACTAAATCAGGCACTTCTTGAGAGGCAACCCAAGTGATGGTTTGGTGAATCCTGAGTAATTGAGACACCTGCGTTGTGTCGCGATGTTAAATCAAGCGCTTCTTGGGAGGAAACCCAAGTTAATTAACTGATGTGTGTTTAGCATGCAGGGTAGACAAAAACAGGTGGCAGAAAGATTACTGAACAGGCAGGTGCTACGGTTCTCAATACGACTTGTGAGAGGGTTGTACGAGTCGTGGTGAGAATCAGAGATGTACTTCAGTACATGATTTTAGGGTACGGTTGGTCCTATTACTTGTAACTTCATTGTACGATTTGTAGTACTTACTGTGGCTATGAACTATGGAATGCATGGACCACAATGAAAAGCAAAGACCTACGAGTCATAGTACGAATTATACCACTGTTGTATGAATCATAAGATGTGCTCGTAGGTCCACGGGTAAGTCTCTCAATTCCTCTAGTATAGGTCCAAAGGACGAGTCGCAACGGGTCAAAAACTTTAAATTTACCCGACTTGGCCTGATTTTTAAAAATCAGCCCTAAGATCTATATAAGCCTAAACGAATCGTACTACTCTACCATGCTTACTAAACCTAAACTCACGAATCCCTCACACCCGTAACTCATCACCAAGAAGCATTGAACAAGTTCTAGCTTAGAGATTACATCAAAAATCATAATTCAAACCCTCGTCTTGATTCACAAGTGAAGTATTAACATTCAAGTAAGTGTATTCTTTCAAAATTGATAGATATAACTTTTATGCTTGATGTAAATGCGCTAAACCCCCTGGGAGTCCTCTCATTTCTTGAAAAATTAGAAAAGGACAATGACTAGGGGTGTAACTGAGTTGTGAGTCGACTTGGAATTTCACTTTTTTTTGGTCGACTTGGTCAAAGGTGCTACAATAGATGAGAAACCCTCAAAAAACCTCCGATAGTAGCCAGCTAAACCCAAGAAACTCTAAATATCCAAAAGATTCACTGGTCTAGGCCAATTCTTCACTGCCTCACATTTATGATAATCCACCTTGATGCCCTCACTCGATATCACATGGCCTAAAAATGCTACTGAGTTCTACCAAAACTCGCACTTGCTGAACTTAGCATACAATTGGCGATCCTTGAGAGTCTAAAGCACTACTCTCAAATGAGAGGCATGCTCCTCCTTGCTGAGAGTATATAAGGATGTCATCAATGAACACGATCGCGAACATGTACAGGTATGGCTTGAACACCCTGTTCATCAGGTCCATAAAAGCTGCAGGAGCATTCGTTAATCCAAAAGACATGACTACAAACTCATAATGACCATACCGCGTCCCAAAAGCTGTCTTCGGGATATCGCACTCCCGAACTCTGAGCTGATGATACCCGGATCTGAGACCTATCTTTTAGAAACACTTGGCACCCTGAAGATGGTCAAACAAATCATCGATCCTGGGTAAAGGATACCTGTTCTTGATGGTGACTTTGTTCAATAGCCGATAATCAATGCACATCTAAAGCGAGCCATCCTTTTTTGGACAAATAAAACTGGTGCACCCCATGGAGACTTGCTCGATCGAATAAAGCCCTTATCTAACAGGTCCTTCAACTGATCCTTCAACTCTTTTAGCTCGGCTAGAGCCATACTATAAGGAGGGATAGATATAGGTTGCGTGTCGAGTAGAAGGTCAATACCAAAATTGATTTCCCTCTCCAGAGGAACACCTGGTAAATCATTGGGAATACTTCTAGATACTCACGCACCATTGGAGCTGATTGGATAGTCGGGGTCTCAGACTCAATAACCTTAATTGTAACA
Source organism: Datura stramonium (assembly GCA_018107945.1). NCBI lineage: Eukaryota > Viridiplantae > Streptophyta > Magnoliopsida > Solanales > Solanaceae > Datura > Datura stramonium. Next base: position 94,813 of record JACEIK010001719.1, on the reverse strand, counting down.
CCCCAAAAGTTCCCAAGATTAAAATACAGAATTTGGAATGTGCTTAGCAGAAAAATCTGTAACATTGCCTCAGTACGACTCAATATATGAGTCGTAGGTCGATTGTACGGGTCATTGGAAGACCCGTGGTTCAGATCATATAAGTCTTTTCCCAACCACGAGTCCCCACCACGAGCCGTAGTACATGGGTATGGCCCGTGGCCAGAAGTCATGAAAAGTCTTTCGGGTTATCATGTGAATGATAGTAGGACGGAGTTTCGAGTCATGGTATGACTCAAGGTTGTAGAAACGATTCATGATAAGGAGTTGTGGTTAAGTCATAATTGGTGAGGGTGTATGATACAACGACTGTCAGTATGACCCGTAGAAGGTCACTAGGAGTCGTGGTGAGCGAGTTGTGGCCAGATTTAGAGGATTTGAGAAGTGCTGACTATGAGAGGTGACCACGCGTCGTTACTTCATGGTACAACTCATGGTATGAGTCGTGGTCGGGGGAAGAGTAGTTTTTCAAGATTTTTCATTAATGGCTTTTTCGTAATTCGTAAGCCCTAGATTCCTAAACTATGTCGTTTTGGGTTCTACCTTGCACGATTTTAAGGGCCTTTCATGCCTAAACCCCCATTCTCTCAACTCTCCTTCTTCCTCCTCTCTTATCCAAATTTTAGGGTTTCATTAAGGTGTTCTTCAAGCTTCAAGGCGCATTATCAAGTGGGATTTTCTTCTATCAGATATGCGGGACTTCAACAAGGATATTTTTCCATCCTTGTGCCCAAACTATTTTCAATAAAAAATCTGATTTTAAGTTATTTAGAATATCATGATCTAGGGTTTGAGTAATGGGTAATTTCTTCTTTATTCCCTTTCTTAAATGCTAATATTTACTGCGGTCATTGAATTAGTTAGAATGTTAATTAATGGGTTGCTTTGAAATATGGATCATATGTCGGGATTTCATGATGGTAGCTTGTTCTTCACAAATTGGCTTGAGTAATGAATGGGTTTTGCTTATTGTTCACTTGAGTTTCGTAAGTCATGCATGAATATGATGAAATTTTGAAAAAGTTATATGATTAACCCTATTGACCCGATGATATCATTAATAACTATGTTGGATGAATTGGAATTTTAGTTTGGGTAATTGAAGGTAAATCATGTATTCTCACCATGTTCTAGATTTAATTGATTTGGCATGAGAAGATTGCATCTCCATTGTTGAATTACGAAGATTGGGCGGATTCTATATTGTTTTCCTTACTAAAATTGTTTTTATAAAAATCTTGGAATCTAAAACGCCCGTGGCTAAAGAATTCACAAAGGAGTGATTATGACAAGTGTGTGGAATGTTGTAGACCTAAATAAACGAAGTCATGTATCTTGATAGAGTATGAGTTGTATTTTATAAACCATGTATGATCTCATATTACATGTTGAATGAGATGAACTTGAAATTTGGAATGTCATGATAGCATATGCATGATGTGACTTTGTAGAATGCTCGTTAGTGTAAGATGCTTGAGATAGCTATTGATTGGAATCCATGATGAGGTGAATTATGATGATAATGCATGAAAATGATATTTCAACTATTAGGCTTGATGTTATTAGAAAGTAGCCCCCATCCTGTTGATGAGAATGTTGTATGATAAAAAATCAGTAAACATCCTTGTCTCTGCTTAGCTGTTGCAGTTTAGATTACCGTTAGTCAGTCGGGATTCTCGTTAGCAAGAATGATTCCTTAGCCAGTTGGTATTCTCATTAGCAAGAATGTTTTCCTATTCAGTCGAGATTCTCATTAGCAAGAATGTTTCCCTAGTCAGTTGGGATTCTCGTTAGAAGGAATGTTTCCCTCAGGTGGGGCTTGCCGATGCCCATGACCATTGCCATCCTCATGGCCTACACCATTTCCATTCCTTCTTTTGTTCGTTCTTCGAGGAGCTATGATTTTGCAATTGCAAATAGCACGAATTAGAAGGACAGAAAGACTTTTCATCACACAACATAGATCATGAAAGAAGGGAACATTTCCAGAACGTCTCGTAGCCTCTTCGTTATACGTGTGGCGCGCTTCACACCCATGAAAAAGACTCTACTCAACACGACTTTCAGACACCCTAGGACACGTCAAACCTATTGCTCTGATACCAAGTTTGTCATGACCTGAATGTAGACCCGGATCATAACACAGGACAAGGAACCCCGAGAGGCCCCAGTCGACCCATGGCATAAGCATACATCTAACTTCATTCTCTTGAAGCAGAAGACTGAACATAGGACATAGCAGAAACATGTACTTAACATATCATAGCATAAAATTCGGTAGTACTAGACATACACATAAGCTGAATACTACATGTGATCTAAAAGCCTTTATCATATAAGACGGGTTGATGGGACAACATCCCCAACTAATTCGGCCAAACTAAAACAAAAAGAACAACATAATGTCTAGTCATACGGCCCTCGAAACATGAGGACTCACCAACAAGCTGATAGCAAACTCTGGGATGGACTAAGGATGGAGATGATCCTGAGAGCCGGGTCCTATATCATGAAAAGATACAGCATAGAAAGTATGTGGTCAGTACGTGCAATGTACCGAGCATGCAAGGTAAGTATAATAGACATTTAGATTATGTAAAAACTCATAAAACATCATAAGAATAGTACATCATGCTCATATCCTAAATATCATAACATAACATAAGGCTCAAGGGTTTCAAAACATTCCTAATACAATCGTAATCATGATCATAAGAGAAAATATTTATTTTACATAACTTGAGCCAATATACATAATCATAAACATGTATAAATCATGTGGAACAGTGAGAGATTCTCTTAACTGACATACCCCATATGAGCACCATGGAGCCCGACTTGTAACCCTAGTTGGGAGGGTGTTCGTACCTTGAAAATAGTAGAACCATGAAAGACGTGATCATACATGAAAAGGGCCATTTGGATCGGGGAAAGTCACAAAGGAGGTTCCAACATACCTACGGTGACACGTAGTTTATGAGATTCGAGGAAAAACCTAAGCCCCGAACCTACTCGGTGTTAAATACTACTCTCAAAATATATATAGTACTCATAGTATAATATTCATGAATTCATGGGCTAGTTAAATCATAATAATCATGAAGATACTTGTAGATACGTGAACTAGCCATGACATAAGGCCCGTGAGTCGGCCAAAACATAATTTATAAATCATAGATTCATGCATACTTGTAGGTCATACATATAACTTGTAAATCATCAGATCATGATGGGTATTAGAATAAATTCATATTTCAAGTTATAAATCATGATGGGTTTGCAAATATCAACAATTGAAGCGAAGATTATAAATCGATCCATCATAGATCATACACAATTTAGCTTTATTTAGTAGAAATCAAAATCAATTATTTGATAATCAAAATAGTTGTAAAATTTGATCAAAATTCATAAAATATAATGAAAATCACAATTTAGAACAATCCAGTGGTAAATCATTAAAATTCCACAATATTTGAATTCAAACCCCATGATATTTTTGACAAATTTTTCATAAATTGGTAGAGATTGGCCATGGGTTTGAATGGAAACAACCATTCGTAACCCTACATACCTAGGTAAGATTAGATTTTAAAGTTCCTTGAATGCCCAATGGAGAATTGATGAAGAAGAGCTTGAGGATAGGCTTGATCTCTCTTAATTCTTCCTAATTTTGCATGCATTAGAATGAATAGGTTAGGGGGACTTAACCTATCTTAACATACCCAGATAATATCATAAAATAATATAGTTTAGGGCCCTAGAGCATAGAAATGATGAAAATACCCTTAATGAAATTACCCTGAAAATCTGCACAGATTGATCCAACGGGCGTACCAACGAGTCATTGGAAGCTACCATGACTCGTGGTACGATCCGTCATATACACTGCCGAGGACTTGATCCCAGATCCATACCACAACTTGACAGGATGACTCATCCTTTGATCAAACGGTTGTTTGGTGGTATGAATCATGGTACGAGTCATAATATGATGGTGCAATCGTCAGTTTGGTTGTGAGTTGGTATATTATAATGCCTCAGAATTTCAGGCTAAGTTTGAAATCGTTCTAAGTATATGGATAGACCTGAGCCCAATGAATTTATGAAAACAAGGTGTTAAGATCAATTTCTAATTATAAGAAGTGCATTAGATGCAAGTTAAGGTCACGAACCTCTAGCATGAAGTTGAGTTGAGGGCCTTCTTGCCGATTGGGTTTTTCATATTAGTTCGTAATAAGGTCAACTTCAACCGATCATAGCTCCTATGTTACAAAGTTTTTTTGGGTGATTCAACATATCAAATTGAATCCCTTTGAGTCTTCTTTCCAACACATCCAACCTTGTGCAAATCAGAGTTTGGAGTGAAAAGTTATGAGTGATTTAGTGAAGCTGCAACAGGCATTGTACGACTCTCAGTACGAGTCGTACAATCAACCTACGACCCATACTGTTGGTCATAGTAACTGCCAGTTACAGGTTTTATTTCGATAGTTTTGGGGTACTTTGGTAAACTTCTATGCTTCTAACTCCTAAATGACATCATTTTGGTCTTTCTTTATGTCAGATTAAAGGGTTTAACATAGCCTAAATCCTTACTCTCTTCAAACATGCTTAGATTAGATTTTCTCTCAAAAAGGAGCTAGGGTTCATCACCCCCAACTTCTATATTTCTCTTGGATCTTCAAGACAAGGCAAGGGATCATCAACCCAGGTATATGGGCTTTCAACAAGGATATCCTTTCATCTTTGTGCCCCATGTTTTTTTACTTTAAAGACCTAAATCCATAATTCTAAAAAAGCATGTTCTAGGGTTTCAACTTATGCATGAATTCTCATATGTTTTCCCTAAAATTATAAGAAAACTCATGATTAATAGTAGTGTATATTCATGAAATTACTTATATCTTTCCTAAAATATGTGTGTGATATGTGAGTAACATGAATGTGGGATTTTCATAATGAATTAGCTTAGGATTTCAAATGGGATTTCATAAGTTGATTACATACTCTTATCATGAAGTTATATCCTTGTTTAAAGTATATGTAAATTACATGGGTTCCGCAAACCTAAAACATATGTCGCATTGTATGTGTTGGAACATGATTGGAACTTATAGGCTTTGACCAATGTGAAGCTTGTGCATGTTTTCACTATGATCACAATGTAAATTTATTGGGTATGAGTTAAACCTATGGTAACAGCATGATTATCGAATCTTCTTCGCAAATTAGAGTAAACTTCGAAATGGGGCTCACGAAATAATAATATGATTCTACCATGATCTCATTGTACATGTTTAAGGTATGAGTTAATCATATGGGCTTTCCATAAATTTAGAATGTATCAATCAATGTATGCATGTTAGAGTATGAATCATACCTATGGATCCTAGATGACGCTATGTTATACGTCTTATGTTATGAATCCTGAAATTTAAATGTTGTTGAGGTGTGTAAAGTATGATCTGAATCTATAGATGTTCGTGAATGTAAAATGTGTGGATTAAATTATTATTATGGACCATGATGATATGAATTGTTATAATAAAGCATGAGAATGATCCTTTAGACGTCGGGCTTATTGTGAATAGAAGGTAGTCGTAATCAACTCTAAATGACTTCAGTATGATGTATTTAGTTGAATGCTCATGTCTCTGATTAGCAGTAATTTAGACTAGATAAATGAAGTCAGATTATTATACTCCATGTTCTACCTTATTCAGTCGATCAGGGATTCTCTACAGTAGAGAATGTTTCCCTAATCAGTCCGGGATTCTCTACAGCAGAGAATGTTTCCCTAGTTAGTCCCGGATTCTCCACAGCAGAGAATGTTTCCCTAGTCAGTCAGGGATTCTCTAGAGCAGAGAATGTTTCCCCAGTCAGTCTGGGATTCTCCACAGCAGAGAATGTTTCCCTTAGTCAGTCAGTGACTCTTTATATTAGAGAATGCTCTCCCTTAGACAATAAGGGACTCTCCACAGCCGAGAATGTTTCCCTTCGACAGTTAGGGACTCTCCATTAGATAGTTAGGGACTCTCCACAATCGAGGACGTTTCCCTTCGCCAGTCCCGGACTCTCTATGATATCAATCACTGCTTTGGTCCTCAGTATTTATTCAGTATATAATATTTGCGCATCAGTTGATCATATTTCAGTAAATGTTTCTTATAAAATCGTCATGTGAATATGTATATGTGTATCTCAGACAAGGTTGTTGTATCCCCTTTCAGTTATATTACTATTAACGTGTTCAGTTTACTTTCTTCTTGTATACTTGCATGTTTTAGTTTATTTATGCTTCCCGCATACTCAGTACATTCCAAGTACTGACCGCATGCCTTTATGTGCTATATCATTTCATGATATAGATTTAGGTTTCTAGATTCAGCCACGTGATTAGATACGCTCCTTTCCTATCTCAACTTCTTGTGGTGATTCGTCATCTCTCGAGGATGCGATCTATGTTTTCTATTTCATTTATTTTCTAGTTTTCAGACTTTAGGAGTTAGCTTGGGGCTTATCCCAGCAACTCATCAGTTTAGTAGAGGCTTTCAGACTTGTATAGACAGATTCAATTTGTATCAGAGCCTTATGAGATTCGTTATTTTTGGTTTTACATTAGACTCTTTCAGTTAGCTTCCGCTCAGTTATGTTTTTGTCAGCAGTTTCTATTGTTAAGTGTTATGTTATGATTATGCCATGGGTTGATTTGGAGCCTCCCAGGGCTCCTCGTCCCGTGTTATGGCTAGGGTGTAAACTCGAGTTGTGACAAGTTATGTTCCCTTCCCTCTATGTTTACATTCTATGCTTCGGGGATGAAGCATGCTTTCTAAAAAAGGGGAGGGGTGTACTTATATTTTTGGATTTTTGATTCGTCCGAGGGTTTTTATTGCCGTGTTTCTTTTCCCTCGGGCATGCTATCTAGTAGAACCAGCATGTTTAGGATTTTATTTTTGTGATTTTTGTTTACTTAGAAAGTAGCTTAGGAGTACTCAGCCAATAAAGTGCACTAGTTTTGATATTTTGAAAAACTGACCTTGTTTGAAAAAATCTTTGATGATTAGTTGTGTACTTGTGATTGCATGCATGATTTCTATGGATCTTTTTATGTCATTTAGTATATTAGCATGTGTATTTTTTGTTAATCCATGAATAAACCGGATAGGTAGAGTGAATGCAATTCATATACCATGAGTGAGTGTGGTCTAATACTTAGTTCAATACTATGTAGAGGATCTAGAACTTGCCCGATTAGTCTTTGTATAGGTTTTATGATGGTTGGTTAGGAAAGGATCACAGGCCTTTCCTGTTTAGACCATTTTTAACTCAAATAACCCTACTGAAATGATATGATTCCTTTTATCCAAATTTTTTAGCCTTAAATAGACCATTTTTCTGTGATTAACTAATTAACCGTACCGATTTTTATAATAAATCTGTTTTGGACCTAGTCCCTCCTTGGACATTGTGAATCTCAATATAGGTAAAATTCCTAAGTTGAGAGTGGATAGAGTACGGGTGCATAAATAGTGGGAAGGTGAAAAAGGGAGAGAAAAGAAAAATATGTGAAAAATGAGGTGTAGTGTGACCAAAGAAATTGAAAAAGAAAATTCAAAAAGAGAATGATCCATGACAAAGCTTGAAGAAACATACCACACTCATACAAATGCATACAAATGGTGAAAGGGGAGGAAAAAGTTGAAAAAGAGAAGGGTGAAATAAGTGAAAAAAGTGAAAAAAATTGGAGCCACGTGTATGTAGTGCCAAGGAAGGGTTTAATCACTTAAAAAGATCCCATATCTACCATACCCAGCCCGAAAGCCTACATTACAATCCAGAGCAAGTCCTATAGTGATCCTAATCTAACCATCTGACAAACTGAAGTAGAGAAAATAAGGGCAAGCCTATGGTATCCGATATGCAGTATTTGGAACTTCTTTGTGAGAGTGAGAGTCTCACTTGTTCAGTCTCATGTTATACAATTTACTATATATGTGATTGGGGGACTTCATTTACTGTGAAGGTACATGGTTTGTGTTTAACTTTACCTGTGATCTATGTAAAAAGCATCGGTGATGACTTGACTACCTGTTAATAGCTAGATGACATGTCTTGATCCCTATTTATCATGTTCTATGGTTGCTTATAGTGCATGTGCTGATTTGTTTCATGGGAAAAGGGTCAAAAGCTTTTTGAGTTAATAGTACAAATTTTGTTTGATGTTGGCTATAGTATCCTAGGTTTATTTTCTAGTTAAGCATCGTGTTTAGTTTTTATTTTTCTTTGTTTAAGGACATGCAAAAGTCTTAAGTTGAGGGTGTTGATGTGTTGTGAGTTTACAGCACTTTCGATGCTTAAAACGGAGAAAATAGCATTGACTTAGGTATGTTTATATGGATATAAGTCACTTGTACTTTGATTTTAGGGAAAATAAGTGTTGGAGCAAAGATGTGCAAAAGAAGCCTTAAAATGCAGAAAATCGGCCAAAGTACCAGTCTCAGACGAGCCGTACTGAGAACCATGATGAAAGTCAGAAGGTTGAAGTGACAAGAAGGCAACATACGACTCTCAGTACGAGCCGTACCAAGATGGTATGATCCATAACTGGAGCCGTGGAAATGTTTAGAGAAAATTGCACAAAGGCAGACTCCTAGTATGGATGGACTCACAAAACGTGGAATCAATGTACCAATCATACCAAGAGCCATGGTGAACTTCAGAAGATTCTACAGTACTTGGAAGAATTTCAAACACTACAAACAGTACGAGTCGTAGGAACAAGGTATGAGTCGTACCTAAACACTCGTGAAGAATTCCAAAAGATCTCAGAGTTCTCAGGGCCAAACTGCGGAAGCATTGTATGACTCGTAGGATGAAGGTACTAGTTGTACCAGCCTAACAACACTTAGCAAAACTTACAGCAGTCAAGGACTTACGGAAAGCAGGTACGACCTGTACAATCCTGCTACGGGTCGTAGGTCTATTCGTGACACAGTCGGCACCAAATATGGAAAACTCCCTGTTAGCTTAGCAAAAGGTTTCTAATATCTGTATAAATACCCTTTACGTTTTATTTTAGTGAAGGACAGAATTGAGTTAGTAGATGTGTGAAGAACTATTTTTGTGAATTTTTATCAAGTTTTGAGGAGCAATTCTTGGGATCAAAGTCTTGATTTCCTACATTGTTCTTGAGATTGTTCTTTGATATTCAAAGTAGGTTTTCTTCAAATTATTGTTGTAAGTATTTAATTTTTTGTTTTTCTATGAATGCAAAAAATAATCTTAAAATCATGAGAGGCTAAAACTCCACAACTAGGGGTTGTGGGAATAATGGTGCATTAATAAATTAGGGTTGCACAAAGGTTATTCATAACCAATGCGAAAAGCTTGTATTGTATTCTCTTCATGTTTAAATGATTCTTAACAGTGTACAACATTTGGACTTGCCCGAATTCTTTACTTGTTTGAACCTAGAGAAGTAGAGATTAGGAAAAGAGAATTACGACAAAGCCTTAGTCTTTATGATCATTGTATTAACTTAAGTCGTGGTCGCAGGATAGTTAAATTTGGAATATAGTGATAACGGTTAGTTTGAAATCGCTCATGAGACTTGACCCGGTGATTGAGTATAGTCATCCAATAGGGATGAACCAGTTGTTTGGATGAACCCTAGTTATTAGTTCTACAAGTAAGCATTGGGATTGATCACGTGTGTATACCCATAGTAGTTATGAACCCATGGGCAACACTTACCCTAGTTGTTTGAAAATATTGATTTAAATCACAATTATAATCTTTGTTTTAATATTGTTTTCTTTTAAATCCACAATTTGGAGATAACTTACCAACAAGTTCAACAACCGACAATAGTCTAGATCTTACCCTATTCCCTGTGGGTTCGACCCCAACCTCTTAGTTGGGTTCTTTATTGACAATGACCACTTCATACTTTGTTAGGAAGTGTGAGTTTGAGCGTTATCAACTTCTAGGCTAAGAGTTATAGTAAGTTGTCTGTGGAGAGTTAGGGCTGACCGTTTAGGAACGTATCGGTTGGTAGTAGCCATATAGTCGTCCCAAGCAAAGGAATCATATAGACAGTCGCCAACGGCCTTGTCGTTCACTTATGTACTATCATTGTCCTAGCATGACCTTCAAAGTATCACTTAGGCCACTCCAGACCTTTCCCTATTCCCTCTAAGCCGTTAGAGATTATAATCACTGTCAGGACCCTCTGGTCAGGTGTTGGCACACAGGGTATGCCTGTTGGCAGCTATATAGACTATTCTAGGGGCGAGTAGTGGTCGCGTTAAGCTTGAGGGGCCAGATACACCTTTTGAGTGACTAGATTTGTAGGTTGTAACATAGGGTCCCTAGTTGGGGTAGATTGTATTTTGTACTGCCTCTCGCCATGAATATCTAAGAGGCTGCTAGTTGTATGAACTGCTTACGGAGCTATAAATTGCTTACAGAGCTACGATGTTGCTAATGCTTATGGAGCTATAGATTGCTTACGGAGCTATGATGTTGTATTACTTATAGAGCTATTGAATCGCTTAAGGAGCCACATATTATCTGTAAGGACTAAAGTAGAGCCTACAGGGCCATATTGAATTCTATTCACTTATGGACTTTTTCCACACCGTAGCGGCATTATAGACCCTTCGCAAAGCCTCATGTGCTCGAGGTACAGTCATAGGGGTGAAAAGGCCCGGACTTAGTTATAGGAGCCCAGCAGACTCTTGTATAGTCTCAAGAGACCAGGTATGTGTAGTTACAGTTACTTACAGGGCAATAGGGGTACCAATAGGGGTATATAGACTGATTGGCGCATGCTAGGGCTTATGGCGGCTCAAGTGGGTTATCTCTGTGTTGATTGTACCTTCCAGGCTCATGGAGGCCAGGTTAGGTTCTTGTTTGCATACTTGCTTATTAGATATAGCTTACTAATGTATCGCCCTATAGATTTAGCTCTTATTTTGTGTAGTGGTTTACTAGATGCAGGTTATGGATAAGAAAGTGTACAGGTTAACTTCTGCTCCTTGTTGTTGATTTCTTTCAGTTCTTTATTAGCTTTTATTACTGCCTTATATATTTGGTACATATAGTACTAATTCCCATGCATGAGGCACTTGTCACGACCCGAGCGGGGCCCAGATCGCGACACGGGACAAGGGACCCCGAGAGACCCCAAGTTGAACCATGGCATAAGCATACATCTAACTCAATCAACAACCAAAAGAATCAACATAATAAACTTAGCGGAAGTCTAACTCAACCATAACATCATAATACATCATCTGAAGCTGAATACATACATAATTCTGAAAAGACTCTATACATGACGAGTTGATGGGACAAGACCCCCAACTAACTCAACAATAGTGAAACTGAAATACGTAAGAAAAACTAAAAGCTAGCCTTCGAAATATGAGGATTCACCAACAAGTAAATGCTAACTCTGATAAGCTGACTAAGAGCGGGGCTGAACCTGAGAGTCGTGTATTGTATCATGAAATGATACAGCATAGAAAGTATGCATTAAGTACGTGGAATATATCGAGTATGCAAGGTAAGTAAAACCGCTTAAGTAAAGTAAATCATTTAAAACATTTCATAACATATCATAAGCTTTCAAATCTGAGAGGAAAGAACTACATAAAGAACTACATGCATTCATCCCGAAATCATAATCTTTCATAATATGACCATGCATAGCTTCATAACGTCATAACCGACTAACGACTCAAAGTTGAAATATGACATTTATGTAAAAGCCGAATACCCAGTAAAGCCTTACTTTTAGAACATGCATGTTAATAATAATAATCATGAGTAATGAATATGCAAATCAATCATATATAAAATGGGAGACTCGCTACTTAACCAAAATAGTCACTTCTATAGAGCTTACGTGGTCCCGACTATCACACTAAGTGGGCAAAGAGCCGTCTGCAGCTTGCCAGGTGGCTAAGAAAGCTACCATAATATTGAAGGCTGATATCAAGCTCATAGGCCTTTGGGTCGTGATAGCTCACAAGTGAGGTCCCAATAATGTAATAGTATCAACCTACGCTTATGCCAGAATGTGGGAATAGGTGATCAACCCTAGCCCCCCTGCCTCTAGACTCTTCTACAAAAACATGCAATGCTTTCCATCATATACAACTAAGCTCTACATCGTCTATTCACGAAGCTCAACAATGAAATAATGCATAAACTCAACATTGTATGAAACGGCTCAACGTTGTCATTTGACAAAGCTTAATAATGGAATCATGCATAGAACCGACATCATATGAAAATGAAGCTCAATGATAACATACATTTTAAAAATATCAATGATTTCGACAAAGACTATTTAATAATAATCAAGCAACAACATTCAACAAGACACAAAAACTTCCAAAAGATATCTACAATACGAAACATACACACAAAAATTAGTGGTCACAATATTTTCAAACACGAAGCAACGTAACATGCATATACATACAAATCAAGACAGAACTAAACACTCACCTAACTACTCCCACCTAATATCTTAAAACCGAACATCGTCCTCAAAGTTGTTCAAACAGCCACAAAACACAAAAGTGGGTGGTGAAACTCCCCGATCAATCAAAGTATTTCACTGCTCATCGTGCCGCGCTGTCTCCTATGTCTCGACCCTCCCCTGCCGTTCTCCCCTTCCGACTCAACGTCGGAATCCTCGCCACGTGTCTCCTCACTGCTGGGGACATCATCATCCACGGACTCCACAAAAGCCGGGCCCAGCCGACATAGAGCCCTAGCATTTTCGCCGAAAGGGTAGTCTAGGTCGAGCCGCCACAGCCATCTCGTTGTCGGGCCGATGAGCTCCCCAAGTGTACTGTCGCATAAGTAATAAAGTGCTCTTTTGAAGAACCGGATTGTCGAACCCACAGGAATAGGAATACGGGGTAAAATCTTTCAAACGTTAATTTACTACAACTATATAGTGAAGCATAAACAGAGTAACGAAAGATAATTGGTTTTTGAGAATCTAATTTTTATACTACACTAAGCGAATTATACAATTGAATCTAAACAATGGTTAAGAGCATGCCGAGGTTACGAAGAACATGTGAAGACACGAACTATGAATTTACGTGGTTTATCTTTTCCTCCTAGCTAGCCTGGACCACGCCATGGATTAAAACTCGTATTTAACCCAACTTAAGAATACAAGTGAATCCTTCCACCTACATTTTCGTGATAAGAAGGATTTCAAGTTCTAGCAATACGAAACCTGCTCCACACATGACTAATACGAATTTTCTGTATATTTCTATCCCGAAGGTAAATCAATTCCCAATTCTCCCGAACCAAGAAAAGATCATATCCTATTAATTCACAACTTTCCAATTTCTTTACCCTCCTGGTGAAACCGACTTTTTGGATTTACACTAACATTGGCCGCATTAATGTAGTAGGAACAAGAATTAAATGTAACAACCATGGAAGAAAAGAGAAAATTAAAAACCAAAGAATTCAATAATTACATTGCAACACAAAGTTCATAACCTCAGGAAGAAGGAGAATTAGCCACTCATTTGTGGATTAAACATCCTAAAACAAGTGTTAATCATGCAAGCAATTGAAAAGAAGAAGAAAGAGATAGAGAAGAACCCTAGAAATTTCGTCCTCACGTCGCTCGTAATCTACGGTTTGCTCCACCAAGTCGAATAATTGAAAATGCCCCTAAGTGCTCTATTTATATTAGGGATAAATTTTCCTAATAACGAGCAACGGTCACGGCGCGGCATCACGGAGCACCGCCTCCGTGACACTAAGTAGCAAAACGCTGAAGTTCCTCTCGGGAAATTGTCCGCCTGTAATCAAGTACTAATGTGGCATGGCGTGCATCGCGAGTTCACGCTAACGTGCCACCTAAGTGCAAATCGCGACCCTCTCCCGGAAATGCACCATCTCGAATAATTACTTCCCAAACGTGGCACCCGCCCGATCGCGGACCTTCTCTGGATTTTATTTGGAATTTCCATCCTGTGCGTAATGCATCCGCTGGAGTGCAGCTGCGTTACCAAGCCCATCACAGTTCTTGTAATCCTCAAGCCACCATCCGCTTCCTTGCGCGTTCCCGAAGTTCCATTCCTGATTTCTTCCAACATGTCATTTTTCATCAACAAAAGCATGTTTTTCCTACAAAACAACGCTAATCATATTGGTTAGTATAAATTCACACTTCCATACAATTTACATGAGAATGTACACAATTTATTAGACAAACAAGACGCAAATGTTATACATTTGAGTATCGATTTGGCATATAAACATGCCCCTTATCACCTACCCCACACTTAAAATCTTGTTCGGCCCTCGAACAATATTCATACAACTCATGCAATTGATATCCCTTCATGGCTATTTAGGCTGACATCCAAAACTACGGTCATACCGATTATGTTCAAGCAAATCATCAAGAGAAGCATGCATAGCATCATTATTCAACGACACTTAATAAATCAAGACTTTTTAACACAAGAATCGACTCTCGATATCGGCAAACTCATGCATATTAGCTGACCAAGATATCCGACAGCGAATGTATTCTATCAAACATGTGCCCTTACAATACTAGGAGAGATTCCTCTGCTTTAATCACATGAACTTTAAGGAAATCCATGTCCGGTATATATGTACACACCCCATTTCACTCACTCTCCCAAACGACCCGCATGCATTTATGCCATACTCCATAAGCTTGCCTCTAGTGTATTACTTCCACTAATATAAGGATGCGTGATGTAAGATCACGTAGACTTAACGGGTTGTACGTAAGCTACTAACTAGTATATACCGGCTAACCAATAATAGTAACCACTTCCTAAGCGCTTTTACACACATCCCATCAACTTGCACTATTTTCTTCCTTCCTCCTCCTCTTGAAGTTTATTTTTATATTTATCGCCCCTTTCTTTAACACACTGCACTAATGAAGAGAAAATTGAGTTAAACAACTTTCTTTCCTTTCAACCGCTATTTCACCCTTGACTCTTTCTTTTCTTTCTTTCTCTCTTTCTTTTTCATCACTTTCTTTTCTTTTATCATCTCACTTTACACCGTGGGAAAATTATACTTTTCTTGTGCTACTAAGAGCGATTTTGGTTAAGGAACATGAAAAGAAGGGGCCTGGTTCGCACTCTTTGACAAAGGAAAATCGTGGTAAAAGAAAAATTTATCACTATAAAGGCTCAACGGGCCGACTAGGGTTTAATCTTCAAGGTGGATATGAAAAGAAAACAAGAAGATTTTTGGTTGACAAAGAAATGCCTATATCCTTTCCTACACTACACTTCCTTCATTTCGCTTTTACACACGATGTGCAAGTTCTGCATAATCAACAATAGCATGGTATAACCAATTCCTCACTATACACTAATGCACATGCTCGACTCAAGATGACTTCACAATCTTTAATCGCCTAATCACAAGAATTCAAAATTAAGCCTCAATCACACCGAATCAAATCTACTAAGAAAGTGTCTTACATATGTACAGAATTTGCATGCTTTCTACAAATCATCTTTGCTATATAATTATTATGTAAACACGCAACACCTGATGTCTGAGCCATCGAATAGCAACATGCATGGGATACAACCAAAGAATCCAACTAAAAATCAAAATTAACTAACTGAAAATTTAAAAATAAAAATAAAACGAACTATAACTACCCTATCGACTACCTTTCCTTAAGACTATCGTCATCCATCCATCATAGAGAAGGGTCACTATTTACGACTTCGGTTCAATGGGACTCTTCTCGGCAAAAGAACCGAAACAAACTCCGAGAAACCCAAAAAAGAAAAATAGTTACGAAAAAATTTTAAAAATGGTCGATGATTTCGACAAGACTATTTACATAATCAAGCAACACATTCCATAAAGACACAACAACAATTTCACAACAATATTTACAATCAATGAACATACAAAATAAATGAGTCAAATTAAAACAAACACGTACAAACAAGAACATAAATGATATACAAAAAGGCACCAAAGACCTAACTACCTCTACCCCACACTTAGAATCGAACACCGTCCTGTTCATACAATTACAAACAAGAAGGGAGCTGTGAAAATCCCGATCGCCAAAGTATTCCACTTCCTCATCGTGCCGCGCCTCGCTCCCCATACCTCCAGTTCCCCATCATCCTCCTCCGACCCAAACAGCCTAATCCTCGCGACGTGTCTTCTCATCTGTGGGGACGCTATATCGTCTCGTAGGTCTCACAAAAAGCCGCCCACCCGACATAGCAGCCCTCGGCGTTCGCCAAATGGGTAGCTCCAAGTCGAGCTGCCATGTATCGTCTCCGTTGCCGGCTCCCCCGCCTATGCGTAGCTGAGACCGTATCCCGGCACACGCGGACATATCATCGTCCCGGAAGATGTCGCCGCCTAATGTAAGAACAAAGCCCATGAGGCGTCTAGTGCCTTTGTTTTTGTGACATCAATGGCACACCGCTCCATTCGCGGGATGTCACCTAGTGGCCTCCTCGACCTCAAGGCCTTCAGAACGCTGCCGCAGTGCCGCCGACCCTGCACTCCGTGCCCCCGATGCGCCTGCCTCATGGCGGGAATGATCACCGCCCAACACATCTCCACTCTTCATAAGGGCGTATACCAAGCATGTTGCCACGATCCCGGTCACATCTCGCCATGTGCACCCCTAATCAAACAGAGCAAACGATCTTAAGCCATATTCGGCTTCCCTTATTCATCTCGTGCATAGGGCAACAGCTCGATGGTAGCCTCCTTATGCCTCGCTCCAACGCGTCAGACCTCGTTCACATAATGTGCGTCCCATATCCGTATAAGGTGGAGTGATGTTCACTGTTTCTGAGTACATGGGCGTCGTATTTTGCGCCTATAGATGGCATTGGAGGTGGTGAGCCCTTAATGTGACGACATTTGGCCCTTATTTTGATGTGCATTTCAATGCTCAGTTCCACTACGAATTCCTGGGACTAAGTGCAGGTTGCACTCCTAGGCTCGTCGAAATGAACGTGTGAGCCCGCCAGCCGTCAATCCTGCGGTATCATCCGGGAACTCTTGTGCCAATGGTTCCGTGCAACATGTTCCTGTGGAAGTATTTGTTCTCTTTGTGCTTAGTGTACCACTTCTTCCCCTCTTCCGTCACCATCTGCTTCCATACTGGCGCGCTGCCGCGTGAACCGCGGTGCCGCTGGACTGCGCCCAGCTTTAATTTTTTCTCCTTGCTACTATGCTGATGCGCCTTCCTTTGTCTCGCTCGCTAGCCATGGCTTCACAAAGAAAATGCATTAAAGACTCATGTTAGTTGATTATAATTTAGCTGGGATTGTTGCTGTTTGGCTCAAGCACTTCACACTTAGTTTCTAGCTCACATTATAAAACTTAAAACATATTTATTCCATATTTACAAAAAAAGATAAAAAAAATCTAGAACAAACTCAAACAAAAGAAACAAAACAACAAAATCGCCATGCCTTCTTAGAAATTCTACAAAGATAACCTCGCGGTACTACTCGTACTTCAGACAAATTACTTCCAACATACTATCGATACTATTTCATTACATGGCATTCAAATTTGGCACGTAATCATCCAAAAATAAAATACTCCACAACTCAACTAGCAATTTCGCCATGTAATTCGATGAGTTTTTTGACTTTCACTCCAATTTGTTCCCGAGAATTGCATCGTTAATTAAGCATACACAATACAATTCACCCAACATGCACAACCCACAATTTTTCAACACTCTCTTCACCCAACTTTCACCTCACAATCCAACCCTACCCACATGCTAGCACAAAATCATTTAAGTACGCAATTAACGAGTTCATATGGGATCACAACGATACTAATAACAGCAATAATCAATAACCCGAATGGCCAGCTTCAATTTATTGATATGGGCATGGATTTTTCCTAAGCATGCTAAAAATCGGAATTTTATTAAAGAAATTGAAATTGAGTTCAAGAACGACTTTGATTCGAAAGATGCATAAAAGTTGTGAATTTGTACTCTTTAAGCCGTGGCACGTTGGAGGAGAGGACACTTGGGGTTTTTGTCGCGGAGGATGTGATGGAATGGGAAAAATGGGGTGATTTTGGGGGCTTGTGCTGTGGAATTTCGCGGTCGCCCTAAGATCTGTGACCCGAGATTAACACGTCAACGTGTCACTGAGGGTAACGCGAGCATGCCCTCCGTGACACGGAGTTATCAAGGCAGCTCTCGGAATTTTTTTAAAAATTCCGAAATTGCCTTCAACGTGTCGCCCGAGGGTAACGCGGAGGCCGCTCTTTCTTTGACACGAGCCATCGCAAGCAGTGCTCAATGCTTGCCACTTTAAATAAATTCTTACTTCGTTTTTCCCTTTTTGCATCCTCAGCTTTTCCGTTCAACCTGCATACAACATCTTATCATATGAAATCGGTTAGAATTTCCAAGTTGGAGAAACAACAATATTTCTATTTTCTATTTACACTCCTATTCTACAAAAATATAAAATACAAAAAATTGAAAATCTTTTTCTTCTTCTTTTTTTTTTTTTTTTTCGTATGTACATTTTACAATTACATTTCACGGCTTGCCTCCCCGCTGCTCAGCCGGGCCAAAGGTTTACCTGCCTCGCCGACGTCATTTAGCTTGTTCATTTCCCTAGGGTGACGAACGCTTGCTCAACACGCCCCCACCCCAATCAAGCTTAAGTACTTACTCCGGGGCTCTCCTTCGGGTTCTCGTTGTTCAAAGCATTGAATATCACTTGTTCAAGCACGCGGATCAACAAGAGTTCTTCGTACACGGCTGGGAATTTGGGGGCCTTGTACACATCAAACACCTCCACCTTGTCATGTGCCCGCATCAAGTACGCCCTGCAGCAACATCTATAAGAGCTTTCCGCTAAGCCAAGAAAGGTCGTCCCTCTGTCAAATGGGACTTCCCGAAATCAAGCCTAAAGTCCAAAGACAATAAAATCCACCTGAAGATTAGGGAGCCGACTTGCACTAGCACGCCCCTCCACAATGCCGTCTCGCCTTGCCAAGGAAACGTGTCTCGCAAGCCGCAACCACCGTTGTAGGTCTAGGGCTTCAGACCTAACTTCTCTTGAATACCGAAGTTGGCATCAAGTTAATGCTCGCTCCCAAATCACATAAACCGGGCGAGCTCTGCTACTTTGCCCATTGTCAATCAACACCTGTGAAGCTCCTGTGATCTTTGAGACTAAATCCTGGGCTTTATCCTGAAGTGCATTCTTCGTAAGGGCCAACGGGCATATCTTGCCACTTCGTTTTTGTTGGCCACTATGTCCTTAATGTATCTTCTTGCATATTTAGGCACTCCGCAAAACATCAACAAGAGGTAAGTTAATGTACCGTTTTGAGCACCTCCATGAACTTTTGAAGCACGCCTCCGTGCTTCCTTAATCGTTGAGGGAACTGGGGTGGAGGTCGAACCGCTCCGCATCCTGTGTTTCCCTCTCATCATTCTCGCTCTCCTCTCCGCTTCGGTGTAACTCCGACTGCTGGTGTGGTCTTTCGGTTCCACCTCCTTCAACTGCAAGCCACTCGTGGTCACCGCATTGACTCGTTGGGATTGGGATCCGTGTCACCAGGGAGTCCTCCTCTAGGCCCGGTGGTCCGGGCTCCAGCAAATTGCCCAAATTGCATCAAGATCTTGTGCCACCAATATTTTTAACACGCCGCCAATTTGACATGGCCGCCCGGCACTGAGCTTACCGGCTATCACCGCTTTGAACATCTCCTCAACGCTCGGGTGATGGTGGTGGAGGAGGGGCATTGTTATTTCAGATAGCTCGGAGGAATTGCGGGTCTCTCCTTGATTCCGCCGCATCCCCGACTCGAACTCGCCTCGATGGTTGCTTACACCAAGAGAAATTCTGGTGATTCCTCCGCTGGAATTGTAGCTATTCCCATACTGGTCAGGTTGCTCCTTTTGTGCATTCCCCGACAAAGTTCACCGAGTCTGGATTTGCCCACAACACTCAAACTCGAGTGTCTATCGCTCCCGCACTCACACCACCCGCAGACCGCATTAACTGGGCTTGAGACTGCTCAAGTTCATATCAGCCGGGCGGGGTGTCGATTCGCAAGGCAATATCTATGCAGCCAAGCAGTCAGAACCCATCCACTTCCAAGACTCCACTACTTTCCTTGCTCCTCCCTTGAAGAGTCCGCATTCCACTCCTGATTTCCCTGCAAATACGATTAAGCAAAGAATAAAGCTTCTTCATAAGTCTTTTCTAAAGCTCGCCCCAAATTCGAATCTAGCAAAATCTTAGTGTGGGGTTCCAAACCCTCTATAAAAAGTGTGCACCAACACATCATTTGGATCAGATGGTGATGAGGATGGGCCCCTCAACAATGATTTAAATCCTTCCCAAGCTTGGATAGCTGCATTCTCTCCTTCCCTTTGTTTAACTTAGAATTTGACT
The DNA here is from genome assembly GCA_018107945.1 of Datura stramonium. Taxonomy (NCBI): domain Eukaryota; kingdom Viridiplantae; phylum Streptophyta; class Magnoliopsida; order Solanales; family Solanaceae; genus Datura; species Datura stramonium. The sequence continues at coordinate 74,288 of JACEIK010001719.1, read as the reverse complement.
TAAGCCTTGCCGCTTTACCTGAGGGAAAGAATCTGATCAAGAACTTTTTCGCGAGATCATCTACGAGAGGTGATAGAGTTCTCGTGGCTCGCCTTTTAGCCACCTCTTGCATCTCCCAAGAGTGAAAAATGGGAAAAGTGTAAGCCTGACATAATCGTTGACACTCAATGGGATGTAGTGTCACTTATCTCCGGGAAATTCTCGAAGATGTTGTTGCGTCCTCGTGAGGGGAGACCAGAACCGCTCGCTTGTGTGGCAAGAATCGCACCATATTCTGCTTTCGCCGAATCCTCCTTCGTTCTAAGCCATAATGCTAGAAGTAACATTGCTAGCTTGTGGGATTGCTACATCGCGAACCGGCTCGGCCGCTAATTCCTGGCACTAACATCGAAATTTCGCACTATTGGTGGATCTCGTGGCTGTTCATGATGGCTTGTCTCGATAACCGCAGCTCTCTAGATCTTCTCTCCGTTGGCGATTGAATTGTCTTTCCGGCTCTTTAAGGATGGATCCACCAACCTTGTTCAAGTTCAATGTAATCTCGCTTTCGCAAAATACAAGCAAGACCAAGTTGTCAACACAAAAATATTGAAATAGCAACTAACACTTAAAATCAGTAAAATGAAAATTTCACCAAAATTGCCTATTCCTCCTAAGAATCTGCGCCAAAACTTGATGAGCCCAAGTGTACTGTGCAAGCAATAAAGTGGCTCTTTTGAAGAACCGATTGTCGAACCCACTGTGAATAGGAATACGGTGAAATCTTTCAAACGTTAATCTACTACAACTATAGTGAAGACAATGTAGTAAGCTGAAAGATAATTGGTTTTTGAGAATCTAATTTTTATACTACACTAAGCGAATTATACAATTGAATCTAAACAATGGTTAAGAGCATGCTGAGGTTACGAAGAACATGTGGAAGACACGAACTATGAATTTACGTGGGTTTATCTTTCCTCCAAGGTTAGCCTGGAATCTCATCGCCTATGGATTAAAACTCGTATTTAACCCAACTTAAGAATCATGAACCTTCCACCTACATTTTCGTGATAAGAAGGATTTCAAGTTCTAGCAATACGAAAACCTGCTCCACACATGACTAATACGACTTTCGGTATATTTCTATCCCGAAGGTAAATCAATTCCCAATTTTCCCAAACCAAGAACAGATCATATCCTATTAATTCACAACTTTCCAATTTCTTGCCCTCTCGGGGTGAAACTGACTTTTTGGATTTACACTCAACATTGGCCGTATTAATAATGTAGTAGGAACAAGAATTAAATAACAACCATGGAAGAAAAGAGAAAATTAAACTAAATAATTCAATAATTACATATCAACACAAAGTTCATAACCTCCGCAAGAAGGAGAATTAGCCACTCATTTGTGGATTAAACATCCTAAAACAAGTGTTAATCATAGAGCAATTGAAAAGAAGAAGAAAGAGATAGAGAAGAACCCTAGAAATTTCGTCCTCAATGCCGCCCGTAACCCACGTTCTTGCTCCACCAAGTCAGAATAATTGAAAATGCCCCCAAGTGTTCTATTTATACTAGGGATAAATTTTCCCGGAATAACGAGCAACGTGTCACGGCGTGTATCGCGGGAGTTAATCGCCTCTCCGTGACATGTGCAACGCGAAGCCCTCCTCGGAAATTGTCCGCCTGTGCATCAGCTACTAACGTGGTGCACGCACAGGTATCGCGGAAGACCGCTAACGTGCCACTTGCACCGCTTGACCTCTCTCGGAAATGCACTATCCGGACAATTCTTCCCAACGTGGCACGGCCTCGATTGCGGATCTTTCACTAGATTTTATTTGGGAATTTCCATCCTGTGCATGCATCCGCGGGCGGCGCGCGTGGCTACGGCCTCCATCGCGGAAGCCTCTTGTAATCCTCGCTTCACCATCCGCTTCCTTGCTCGTTCTCGAAGTTCCTCCCTTGATTTCTTCCAACATGTCATTTTTCACTCCGTCAAAGCATGTTTTTCCTACAAAACAACGCTAATCATGTTGGTTAGTATAAATTCACACTTCCATACAATTTACATGAGAATGTACACAATTTATTAGACAAACAAGACGAAGTTATACATTTGAGTATCGATTTGGCATATAAATATGCCCCTTATCATCGGGGCCTCCCGCCTATGCGTTAGCTAAGATTCGGTGATCTAACATGCAGCTATGTACCGATCATCCCGAGCATGCCGCTCGGCTTAGTGTAAGAATCGGCCCGGTGGAGTGGTGTCGTGCTCGTCTTTTTGTGACGCCCAGGCACGCCCTATATCTCAAGTGGATATAGTCCAGTGGCCTCTTCTTCCACCTCCAAAGCCCCTCAGAACGTGGCTTCAGACCGCCAAACCCGTACCGTGCCCTTGATGCAAGCGGTTTCTTCATGGCGATATGATCACCGCCCGACATTTATCTCCACTCTTTCATCGTGCATACACTGTGCATAATAGTGATCCCGGTGACATCTCGTCATGTGCACCCCGTAATCAAGAGGGAACAAACTATCTTCAGCCCGTGACCCCGTTTCCCTGCTCATATGTGAGTAGGGCAATGTCTCGATAGTAACTCCTCTTATGCTCGCTCCAGCAGGTTGTCCGACCGGCCCACATAATGTGCGTTCGATATCCGCATATGGTGGAGGATATTCACCACGAGTACATGGGCACGGGCAGAGCCCCGCGCCCCTAATATGGCATTCAGGTGGTGAGGCTCAAGGGTGAATAACTGCCCCTTATTTTGATGGTGTGATCATGAGTTTTGTTCCAATTTGCATGTAACTCCCGAATCAAGCAAGATTAATTTTGGGCTCTTTCAAGATTTAAGCGCAAATTTCAAGCAAAGGTCAATCCAAGTGTACGTTGGGAACTCCTATGCCAATGGCTCCCTTGCAATATGCTCCTTAGGGAAGTAATTTAATTCTCCTTGTGCTATGGTACCATTTCTTCCTTCCTCTCGTCACCCATCTATCTCTTGTGATATGCAAGGCGGCTGCCATGGAATCGCCGGTCCCACCGAGCCTTTTTTCTTCCTGGGCTACTCGACGAGATGCGCTTCTTTCCTTTGTTCTTGCTCGCTGCTATTGTTCCCACAAATAAAGCAGACAGCCCAATGTCACAATTTAACAATTAGCTTCGACTAAGGTTGGGTTAGGGCTAGGCCACCCCACACTTAGTCTTCAACCACAATTTCAACATTACAACAAGAACACATTTATTTCTAATTTACCAAAAACAAGAAAAAAAGAAAACAACCAAAAACACAAACAACATGCCTTGTGCATTCAAGAGGAGTTCGGCGGGTGTAAATTCAGCTGTACTACTCGTACTGCATAACTACCACAATATTACCGTTGATCACAATTTTATACTAAGACTTAGCAATGAACAAGAAAGAAAAAATGAAAACTATTCACCTACACAACCCTATGTAGCCCACTAATTTTCTTGTATAATTTCACTCCCTAAAAACTGGCCGGCCTTTAACATATTAACATACAATACGCACCAACTCATCTCACCCAACATATACAAACCCACACCACAATTCAACTAGTTTTCTCCCCTTTTCATGTTCAAATTCAAGCCCTAGTTATAATTTTTCAAAATTCAATCAAGCTCATGTTTTTATCTGGCCCATACAATCACAATGATATTACGAACATAAATCAACAATAACTTAAAATGAATTTTAGTCAATTTCTACTAGGGTAAGGTTTACTCACATCTCATAAAAATCGAAAAAATTCAACCAAAATTGAGATAGAGTTGATGAATATACCTTAAATTTGAAGAACAAGAAATATATGAAATTTTGTACCTAGGTCCATGGCACTTTGAGGGAGAGGGAATTTTTGGGAGGTTGTCGCGTGAGGATGAAAAATGAGAGAAAATGAGGGGGAAATCTGGGGTTAAAAAGTAAATTTCGCGCGGTTACCCTATGATCTGCAAAAATTCACACAGCATTTACCAGGTTACGAGGTAACGCTGTAGCTATCACTCTCCGTGATGACGGAAAGACAAGGCAGTATTCTCGAATTTGTAAAATTCCACTGTTTCAATGTGTCACGAGGGTAACGCGGAGGCTCCGTGACACCTGAGCCGACGCTGCGGCTCACCGTTTATACAAACTCTTCAATTTTTTTTTCTTACCTCATTTTTCTCCTTTGCTATCGTTTGCATTTTGCCCTCTCCGATCAACTCCTGAAATTATCTTACAACAAGAAATTGTTTAGAATCAAAAGGTTTGAAAAATACAACACAATATTTTTTATTTTTATAGAATATTATAAACTTGTGAGTTAAATTTTACATTTAAATTTTTTCTTTTTTTTCTTCTTTTTTTTTATCTGTACAATCATAAACAATAAATTCACGTTGCCTCGCAACGCCCGGCTTACCATCGCGGTTCGACGTCATTTAAGCTCATTCCGCCTAGGTGACGCGACGCTTCACGAACTCCCGTCCTCACCCCCGCTGCTTACCCCGTCGTGGGGCCGTCCCACGAACTCGAGACTCAACGCCCCGATCAACTTCACTTGCTCAAACACCGTTGATAACCGAGAGTCCTCATACACCTAGCCTGGGAGTTTGGTGGCCTTGTACACATCGAACACCTCCACCTTGTCATGTGCTTCGCACGTGAGCTGCCCTCGCAAATACGCTTTCATCGCCGCTTCCTAGGCCAAGAAAGGACGTCCCAAATAAATGGGACTTTTGTAGTCCGCTCAAGTCCAAGACAATGAAATCTACCGAAGATCAGGAGCCGACTCGCACCAAAGACGTCCTCCACAATACCGTCTCGGTCTTGCCAAGGAACGATCCGCGAGCTGCAAGATCACCGTTGTTGGTCTAGGACTCCCTAGCCCCAACTTCTTGAATACCGAGGCTCGCATCGGGTTAATGCTCGCTCCTTAATCACATCATCCGCGAGCTTGGATACTCTTCCCAATTGGTTAGCTTGAATTGTAAAGCTCCTGTGGTTTTTGAGCTTTGTAGGCAAACGGGTTCCGTATCCGGAAGTGCACTCCGTAAGAGCCAACGGGCACACTCGGCCAACCCGCTTTGTTCGCCACGATGGCCTTTATGTACTGCGTACTTCAAGACTCCCGGCAAAACATCAACAAGAGTGTGTTAATGTGTACTGCTTAAGCACTCCCTCCATGAACTTTTTTGAAACACGCTCTCTTGTGTTTCTTTAATCGTTGAGGGAACGGGGGTGGAGGTCTTTCTGCTCCCGCATCCTTGTTCTTCCCCCCTCTCATCACTTTGCTCCCTCTCCGTTTCGCCGTCTCCCGACCGTTGAGGTGGTCTTTCCCGGTTCCACCTCCTTAAGCCGCAAACCACTCCTCGTGGTCACCGCATTCACTTGCTCGGGGTTGGGTCTGTGTCCTGAAGTCCTCCTCTAGGCCTCGGTGTTTTGAGCTCAAAGAACCGCCTAAACTGGAGCACTCAGCCGCCTTGGTACTAACGATTATTCTGACCCTGGCCGCTAATTTAACATAGTCGCCCGTAATTGAGCTTTCTGGTTAGCTATCATCGTCTTGAACATCTCCTCAACGTTGGGTGACGGTGGTGGAGGAGGGCATTGTTGCTTCAGACAGGCTTGATAGTTCGCTACCCTCCTTGATTCCTTTGCACCCCCCGACTCGAACTCGCCCATGGTTGTTGCCACTCCCAAGAGAAATTCAGGTGATTCCTCCAGCTAGAATTGTAAATGTTACCATACTCGTCGTGATTATTCCTTTGTGCATTGCCGACAAAGTTCACCGAGTCGATTTGCCCACAACACTGCGAGTGTTCATTACTCCCACAATTTTCACACCAAATCTCGGCCGCACTGCATTCACCGGCTTCGAGACGATCTGGGCCATGTTGCCGAAGTGGGGTGTTGAGTTGATTAGCAAAGCAAATATTCATGCAATGATACGTAAACCCATCCACTTCAAGACTCCGCCCGCTTTCCTTGCTCCTCCCTTGAAGAGTCCGCATTCCACTCCGTGATTTCGCGAAATACGACTCAACAAAGTATATAGCTCATCATAAGTCTTTTCTAATGCTTGTCCCCCACCAGAGTCTTGAAGAAGATTTTTGTGCAGTCTCCAAACTCAATAAAAGTGTGCACCAAGACATCATTGGATTGGTGGTGGATGAGACAACTCAAGAACAATGATTTGAATTTTTTTCTCTCTCAAGCTCGATACATATTCTCCCCTTCTTTGTTTAAAACTTAGAATTTCACTTCTAAGTCTTGTTGTTTTACCTAAGGAAAGAATCGCATCAAGAACTTCTTTGCAAGATCATCCCATGTGGTTATAGAATTCTATGGCTCGCCTTTCTACCACCTTGGCTACCCTAAAAGTGAAAATGGGAACAATGTAAGCTCCGGGACATAACTGGTCGACACTCCAAATGGGATGTGGTGTCACTTATCTCCAAAATTTGAAGATGTTGTTGTGGATCCTCGTGAGGGAGACTCCGTGAACCGCCCGCTTGTGTGCAAGAATTGCACCATGTCTCCGTTTAAGCTCGAACCTCCTCCCCGGCCTGCTCGAATGCTAGACGTAATATTGCTAGTATGTGGATTGCCACATCGCAACCGGCCTACCTCCGCCATTCTCTCTGCACTACCACCGCCGCAAGTGGTGGATTCTCAGGGTTGCTCCAGATTGTTTGTCCGAGAAACTGGCAGCTTTCTCTCTAGAGCTTCTCTCCGTCTGCGATGGAATTGTCTTTCCCGCTCTAAGGATGGATCCACTCACTTCTTTGTCTCTGTCGCTCAAATGTACGCCGTTATCCGCAAAATACAAAAAGGCGACCAAGTTGTCAACACTTAATTAAAGAAATAGCAAACTAACACTTTAAGAAAAATTATAATTTCGCCAATTGCCAATCCCCGACAACGGCGCCAAAACTTGTTCATTGCTCGGATGACTACACGCAAGTGCACGTGGTCGAACAAGTAGTAAGTGGCTCAAGCAAGCCAAGTATCGATCCCACAGGATCGGACTACAGGAAAATCACCTCAAGTGTCAATTTCATCGTTACTCAAAAATGCACAACAGTGTGAAGAAAAGTTTTTATATTTTGTTATCTAATTTTATAAGTACTACAGCTAAAATAAATACAAGTGAGTCTGAACAATGAATGAGCATGCTGAGGCTAGAACGAACATGTAAAGAAATTAATTATCAATATACATGGTTTATCTTCTCTCCTATTGCTAGCTCAACTTATGCCTATGGATTAAGTATTTAACCCAACTTAAGAATCATGAACCTTCCACCTACATGTCCGTGATAAGAAGAAATTCATGTTCTAGCCATACAAAACCGATTCCACACTGACTAATACGACTTTGTGCATATTTCTATCCCCGAAGGTAAATCAATTCTCAATTTTCCAAACTAAGAAGGATCATATCCTATTAATTCACAACTTTCCAAGCTTCATGCTCTCGAGTGAAACCTGATTTTTTAGGATATACATTAATATTGGCCGATATTAATGCAAAGAAGAACAAGAATTAATGTAACAATCCATGAAAGAAAAGATGGAAAAACCGATAATCAACAATTACATTTCAATACAAATGTTCTTAACCTCAACAAGAAGTGAATTTAGCCACTCATTTGTGGATTAAACATCGTTAAATGAGTGTAAATCATACAAACAATTGAAATAAAGGAGAAAGGGATAGAGAAAAACCCTAAGAATTTTGTCCTCTCAACCGCCCGTAACCCACGTTCTTTCTCACCAAGTTAGAATACTTAAAAATGAACCTAAGTGTTCTATTTATACTCAGAAACCTAATAACAAGCAACGTGTCACGGAAAGTGCATCATGGAGCACCGCCCGTGACACGGTGCAAACGCGGAGGCTCTTCGTAATTTGGCCGCCTGTGGGACACCAACGTGGCACCGCATGCAACGCGGAGCATGCCTGGCCGTGGCTGCCTGCAAACGCGCACCTTCACCGGAATGTCAAGATCCATGTAATTAAATCCAACGTGCCACTGCACGACGCGGACCCTTTCTCTGAAATCCTTAAAAATTAAATCTTTGATAATGTATCCGCGATGGTACAGGTCACGCTCCATCGCGGAGCCTCTTTATTTCGTTTCTCTTGGCCAATTCCGTTTCGCTCCCCACCATCTCCGATTCCTCCCAACATGCATCTTAGCTCCATAAAAAGTACGTTTTTTCCCCGCAAAACAACACTAATCATGTTGGTTAGTATAAATTCACACTTTCCTACCATTTACATGAGAATGTACAAACATTGTTGGATAAATAAGGCAAAATCACATTTGAGTATCACTTGCATATAAATACCCTGCATCACCTACATACTCCTGGAAGGGATGATTTTACCACTTCTAATTTGCCCAAGATGAGATTCCAATGGAAACCTTCAAATTTGCCCTAAATCCTCTGTTCAAGCTCTCAAGTTTGCATGCATCGAATGAATTAACTTAGACTAGGTTTTTCCCCTCCTTAAACCCACTAAAACAAACCTTAAACAACATAGTATAGGCCCCTAGAACCAAGGAATGATGGAAATACCCTGTTGAAATTGTAGAAAAATTGCTCACCGACTAAACAATGACACCCTACCTGGGATCAAGCCGAGAATACCACGACCCGTGGTATCTATCTCGTGTTGTGCATTACCTCAAGCCTTCTCTTGAATCGACTGATGGATGTACGTGATGACTCATCCCAGTCTAACAAATGTTTAGTTGGTCGTTGATCGCTCCTCTTGGACCTTCTAAACTTCCCTACCACGAGTCTCACCACACTATAATTCCAGACTCAACATAAAGAATATAAATCTACGTGACCGGTAAGGTCACCACTACTATCGATTATGGCCCCCACGGGCCAAATACAATTAATACAACTAAACAACTAAACAAAATGCAATGCGCCTCACATGACCTGCACACCCAACTACAAAGGAGATGGTACATATACAATCCGCAAATTTATGAGTATCGATGAAATGGCATTGGACAAGGCCCCGACCTATCCATACTGCATAACAAAAGGAAATGAACTACACCTTCGAATATCAAGCTCCTGGGATGACTGTGAGCCGATGACTCATAAGCCGGGCCGGAATCACGAGGATCGCCCGGTTTGGCGAGTACTGCAGTAACTAATGTAAACGATTTAACGAGCGCACATCAAATGTAGTATGTAAAGTAACCGAACACATTCAATAATAACAACATAACCAGCAGCCTTCCGACAAAGGTGAAATAATTGAATCTGTAAGAACGATATAAGCGAATCGATTTCTTTCAGGAGGTGGATAGGGCAGAACATACCTGTCGACGTGGCGACTGGGCTGCTATTATATAATATATAACATATAAGTACATATATAACAAGCAAGAACCAATACCAGCCTATGTTTGGACAAAGCAACTAATCAAACAATCTATATACCCCTAGCCCGGTCAAAACCATCCAAAAATAAGTCACCCACCATCTACTAACTACGAGCACCTCTACCGGTCCCCGAGTTCCCGCCGGCTAAGTGGCTCATATAAATAATCGTGTTCGAGTCCGGAGTAATTTCGTATCAGATTCAGAATCGTAATCAATTCGAAATTTGCTCTGCGCATGCGCACAATAGGGTAAAACTGCATCAGAATGCTGACGCCCCGATATGGGGAAAGCTTCATCCTATCTTTCGTCTGCATCAGTACCGGCATGCCACTCCTTGGAGTGACGTATACCCACCCGCTCGTGGGAGACACAAGACAACCTGTGGGGCGCGTGGGAGGACGCTGCGCGGTGCCTCACGATAATAATCAAGTCTCAATAATCAATAATCACATATATAGCGCATGTTTAAACTAAAAATACTATTTGTATAATCGATTTCTTATACCTAACCTTTTCTGTGTTATACTGATTATCATACTGCTTATTACTGAATCTCGGGATCTTTATCTCGATCGTATGGCTACTGTAGCTAAGATACTATCTCGATCTGTATGGCTATACCGTAGCCAAGATATCATATGTCCGAATGGCTATATCAGAGCTGCACATTCCGTCTCGTTCCGATTACTTTACTAACTTTTATTCTGGACATATGTCATATTATTCTAAACATGCTTGCTAAACGCAGATCGGGCTATACCGAGTCCGAAATGATAACTCGGGCTATTTGGCGCCGGCTTCAAATAACTTTCTGATCGAATATGATATAACAACGCAAAACAAAGCGATCGAACTTGCACAAAACTCAATATTCACCTGGAATTCTATTACTGAGTTTACTATATTATGCTAGGCTAAAGTTACTAACTTGCCAAAGAAACTGGCTTTACATACCTTCGCTCGGAGCTTCCCGACTCACGGGCGAAGCTCCTTAGTAGTCCAAATTTATTTCTCCCAACCGCATTCACATATATGTCAATTAGAACTAAATACACTAACATTCGAAGAAAACATCACTTGCGATATATTTATAGCCCAAACTTCTGGGCTTATCGAAAAGACGGTCGAAAACTCCTTGCTATTTCTCGAAAGTCCGTATGAGAAATACTCACTTTAAGGCTAGGAGTATATTGACACTAATTTGGAGCAATTCCACTTACCTTAGCCCGATAGCACGACGATTTGCCGGCCGAATTTCGCGAAACTAAACTGTGAGGAATGCTCCCTACCGCTAAATACCTCAGTATTTAAGGTTAATTTGAATTTGGACTGCTTGATGGCGAATCAAATGATAACTATCAATATCCTTCATACCCCTATTTTCGACTTCTCCGGAAATTTTCTGATTTTAATCAAATAAACTGAAGTTGGAGGCTTTATATACTTGTGTTCCGGACAGTGGACAACGTGTCACGGAGCCAACGCGAGGCTCCTCCGTGGACACGTTGCCATCGCAGGGCTCGCCCCGCCCTTCCGCGATGGTTCGACAGGTTTCTTGTCCTGGGTTTTTCCCTGCCTTTTCTAGCATGGCTTTCAAATACTCTTTAACCAACACATGAATATGCCATCTACGGGTTTCCGAATTTTGCTTCGGTGTAACAACTTGTTGGTGAATTATCTCAAAATTGGGGGATTTTAAAAAAATAAAATATTTGGTCAATGTTTTAATATTTTTTTAATTGTGATTTAAATTAAGAATTGCAAACAACTAGGATAAGTGTTCTCCATGGGTTCATAACTACTCGTAAATACACACGTGATCAATCCCAATGCTTACCAGAAAGTAATCGATAACTAAGGTTCATCCAAATGAAAGGTTCTACTTATTGGATAACTATACTCAATCACTAAGCTCTGGCCCCAAGGAGTGATTTCAAACTAACAATTATCAATATGTTTCAAATTTAACTATCTTGATTTTGCAATTTCTGGGTTAATACAATGATCGTAAGGATCAAGGCTTTGTTGTAATTCTTCTTTTCCTAACCTCTACTTCTCTAGGTTCAAGCATGTAAACAATTCGTGCAAGTACTAATGTTGTACACCATTAAGAAACATTTAAACATGAAGACAATACATGCTTTTCAAGATTGGTTTTGAATACGTTTTTGTGCAACCCTAATTTGTTAATTCGACATGGTTCCCAAAACCCTAGTCAGGGAGGTTTTAGACTCTCATGGTTCCCATAGACAAACACATAAGTAAATACTTATAGCAACAATTGGAAGAAAACCATATTTGAATACCAAAGAACAATGTAGAAATTCAAGAATTTGATCCCAAAACTTCTCCTCAAACTTGATAAAAATTCACAAAAATAATTCTTCACACGTCTACTAACTTGATTTTTTCTTTCTCTTCCTCTCTAATTTTCTACTCTATTACATAAAAATAAAGGGTATTTATAATAGTAGAGTAAGCCTTCCTTGCTCCTTCATGGAGTGGAATTGGGATTTGTAAATTCTTTTCCTAGTTGAAGTAGGATTTGACTTTCTAAAAATAACCTAGAAAAGTATTTATACAAATAATTAGAACATTTTTCTAAATTAATAAAACTCCTTAACCGTCGCCGATCCTTCGACTCGTACCATGAACCTACGATTTGTAGCTTCCTCTCGTACAATGTTCAAATAGCCTAATTTGCTGTTCGGCTGGTACAACTCATACAATGCTCTTAAGAGCCGAGAATGCCCATCGTGGTCTGATCTTGTGAAGTTGCGCATCCTTCGAATATTTTCACGAGTGTTGTGGTATAACTCATACCTTGATATCACGATTCGTGACGCTCGTGCCCAGGATCTCGCCAATCACATTTTCTCTTAAGTTCACCATGGCTCCTTTGGTACGAGCCGCATATGGTCATCACGACTCATATCTTCCATTCATACCATGAGCTCTGCATAAGTGCAATATTTCGTACTTTCCACAACCGTTATGGTACTATTGCATTGTGATGGTAATGCTGCATTGTGATGGTAATCGCTGTACTAAGAAATATTCATGACTGCCTATGCGCCTTCTGAATTTTATCGGGATGCTATGTGCGCCGCATTTCCAAGGTAATGACTATACTAAGAACTCAATTTCACCATTTTCAACACTTTTCTCTTTTTGGGCATTTCAACTCCAATCCATAATTTTCCTAAAAACAAAGTAAAAATGCATCATATATGTATAAACATACCTAAGACCATGCATATTTTCTAAGTTTTAAACGTTGAAAGTGATGTAAATTCACGTAACATCAACATCGTCAACTTAAGACTTTTGCATGTCCGTGCAAACAAAATAAAAATTAAACATGATACTTAACTAGAAAATAAACCTAGGATACTACAACCAACGTCAAACAAAAACTTGCACTATAAAACTCAAAAGCTTTTGACCCTTTTCCGTGAACCAAATCAACAAATGCAAGATAAGCAACCACAAAACCCCATAAACAGGATCAAGATATGTCATCTAGTTGCTAACAATTAGTCAAGTCATCACTCAATGCCTTTTTTTCACAATTCACCGGTAGAGTTAAACACAACCATGCATCATAGCAAATGAAGTACCCCACTCACAGATATAGTAAAATATATAATATGGGACTGAACAAGCAAGATTCTCACTCTCACAAAGAAGTTTTAAATACTGCATATCGGATACCATAGGCTTGCCCTTATTTTCTCTACTTCGGTTCGTCAGATGGTCAGGTTAAGATCACTATGGGGGCTTGCTTCGGATTGTAAGGTAGATTTGGAATCTTTTTAAGTGACTAAACCCTCATTCGCACTATACACATGTGGCTTCATTTTTCACTTTTTCACCCTTTTTGCTTTTTCAAATTTTTTTTACTCCCTTTTCACCATTTTTATGCAATTGTATGGGTGTGGTGTATTTTCACAAATTTTCGTTTATCTTTTTCTTTTTGAATCTTCTTTTTCAATTTTCATTTTTCTTATTCTTTTTTTGTTACACCACACCTCATTTTTAACCCTTTTTGTTTTTTCCTCTTTTTTCACCTCCCTAAGATTTATGCACCCCTACTCTAGCCACCCTCAACTTAGGTATTTTGCCTATGTTGAGTTTCGCAATGTCCAAGGAGGGATCAGGGTCAAAACAAGTTGATTATAAAAAATGGGTATGGTTAATTGGTTAATCAAAGAAAAATAGTTCATTTAAGGCTCAAAATGGAGATCAAGGGAATCATATTATTCTGGTAGGGTTATTTAAAATAAAAATGACCTGTGATCCTTTCCTAACCAACCATCCTAAGACCTATGTAAAGACCAATTGGACAAGTTCTAAATCCTCTACGCAGTATTGAACTAGGTATTAGACCTCACTCACTCATGGTACATGTCTTGCATTTACTCTACCTATCCGATTTATACATGGCTAATAAAAAGTATACATGCTAATATACTAAATGACATAAAAATATCCTAATAAATCATGCTTTGCAATCACAAGTACATAGTTAATCATCAAATTTTTTTTAAACAGGATCATTTTTTTCAAAACTTCAAAACTAGTGCATTTCATTGGCTGAGTACTCCTAAGCTACTTTTTAATTAAATAAAAACATCCTAAACATATCGGTTCCACTAGATAGCATGCCCGAGGTAAAAGAAACACAGCAAGAGAAATCCTCGGACGAATCAAAATCCCTAAAAATACAAGTACACCCCTCCCCTTTTTTAAAAAGCATGCTTCGTCCCCGAAGCATAGAATATAAAACATAAGGAAGGGAACATACCTGTGGCTACTCAGACTTCACCTTCCATGGGTTGCCTCCCATGCAACGCCTAATTTAACGTCGCGGCACGACGCAGATCTCTTGATTACTCAAAATTCATCAAAAAACTTGGACTCATCCTCCAATGTCTTAAATTCTTAGCTTTGCCAAAAGGTGCTCTGTATAATTCAAAACAAAACAAACAAAAAAATAAAAAAGGAAATAACAACCAAAAGTTAAATACGATAAATAATCTAATCTTAAGTCGTATTCCCTGTCAACGGCGCTACTTTTTGATAACACTCAAATTCACACTTCCTGACAAAGTATGAAGAGGTTGTTGTCAATAAAGAACCCAACTAAGAGATCGGAGTCGAACCCACAAGGAATTGGGTAAGATCTAGACTAATGCCGGTAAATGAACTTATTGGTGAGTTATCTCAAAATTGGGGGATTTTAAAGAAAATAGTATTAAAACAAAGATTATGGTTGTGATTTAAATGAAGAATTTCAAACAACTAGGGTAAGTGTTCCCCATGGGCTCATAACTACTTCGAGTATACACATGTTATCAATTCTAATGCTTACTTATAGAACTGATAATTAGAGTTCATCCAAACTTCGTCCCTATTGGATGACTATACTCAATCACCAGGTCAGGTGTCATGAGCGATTTCAAACTAACTGTTATCAATATGTTCCAAATTTAACTATCCTGCAACCATAGCTCAAGTTAATACGATAATCGTAAAGATCAAGGCTTTATTGTAATTCTCTTTTCCTAACCTCTACGTCTCTAGATTCAAGCAAGTAAAGAATTTGGGTAAGTCCTAACGTTGTACACCGTTAAGAAACCTTTAAACATGAAGAGAATACAATACAAGCTTTTCGCATTGGTTTTGAATCACTTTTGTGCAACCCTAATTCGTTAATCCGCCATGTCTAGTTGTGGAGGTTTTAGCCTCTCATGGTTGTAAGATTACAATTTTCATTCATAGACAAACACATAAGTAAATACTTACAACAACAATTGGAAGAAAACTAGATTTGAATATCTAAGAACAATCTCAAGAACAATGTAGAAATTCATGAATTTGATCCTAAGAATTACTCCTCAAAACTTGATAAAAATTCACAAAAATAATTCTTCACATGTCTACTAACTTGATTATGTCCTTCTCTTCCTCTCTAATTTTCTACTCTATTACATAGAAATAAAGGGTATTTATAATAGTAGAGTAAGCTTCCTTGTTCCTTCATGGAGTAGAATTGGGATTTATACCTCATTTTCCTAGTTGAAGTAAGATTTGACTTTCTAAAAATAACCTAGAAAAGTATTTATACAAATAATTAGAACTTTTTCCTAAATTATCAGGGAAACTAATTTAACTGTCGTCGCCTGATCCTATGATTCATACCATGAACCTACGAGTTGTAGCTTCCTCTCGTACAATGCTCAGCAGTCTTGAATGTGGTTAAGTCTTGGAAGTTGGTACGACTCGTACAATGCTCTTATGAGTCGTACAATGCCTGTCGTGGTCTGATCTTGTGAAGTCGGGCATTCTTTGAATATTTTCACGAGTGTTGGGGTACAATTCATACCTTGATATCACGACTCGTGACTGCCTCGTGCCCTAGGATTTTCCAATCATATTTTCTCTAAAGTTCACCATGGCTCTTTGGTGCGAGTCGTATATAGTCATCACGACTCATATCTTCCATTCGTACCATGAGCTCAGACAAGTGTAATATTTCTGTAATTTTCCATGATTGTTATGGTACGACTGGTACTAGGATGGTACAACTCATACCACGAGTCATACATAGCCAGTGCCTTATGTAGTTCCTCTAAATTTTATTACAGATGTTATGTACGGCTCGTACTTCCAAGGTACGACTCGTACTAAGACCTGCAAGTTCAACATTTTCAGTACTCTTTTCTCTTCTTTTGCACATTTCAACTCCAATACATAATTTTTCTAAAAATAAATTAAAAGTGCATCATATCTGTATAAACACACCTAAGACCATGCATATTTTCTAAGTTTTAAGCGTCGAAAATACTGTAAATTCATAACACATCAACCAACAACCCATACATCGGGTCGTGGTAACAAACAACGGACTGTTAGTCTGTCCGTTGTTTTCCCCATTCTTCCTTCAAAATCTGAATCTGCTTCAACAATCACAAACGACGTCCCATTCAATCAAAACCATGGTCCATACAATCCCCTCATGGGTTCTGGGAAAATTTCTGATAACTCTCTGGATATGAAACAATGAGCATGTCCAACGACCCGTTGAACTCTACAATGAATCGTACTGAGGTTCTGGTGTTGTTTTCCTACTGTATTCTACTGTAAGCCTCGGGTATAATCTCAGAAACTTTTGGAGTGTTATACAAATAATTGGGTAGAAGGCAGTTTTCTTCATTTTGACAAATTTGAAGCAGATTGACACATATGTTGCTATTGAAAGATACCCATGGGTTGCTTGAGTAAATTGCTTGTATGTTCAGCCCTAGTCCATTCTTAATTCTTCCACATTGGGTGATTTAGGGGGATTGACCCATAATTGGGGTCACTTCCCTAGAATTATCTCTAATTGATTACAATCCTAGCAAATTGCACTATTTAAACCATAGTTAAATTTTACTTCTCTCAATTCGAATAGATTCTAATCTTGCAATACTTCACTATTTAGTACTAGATATTCTGAGCTTCAATTAGTCTCTGTGGGATTCAACCCTAAATCCTCATTGAGTTTTATATTTTCTTCGATCCTTTACACTACCGGATAGTGAGAGTGGATTTGAATGCCATCAAATATTATGGCGCCATTGTCGAGGATTATAGCATAAACCCTATCTAGCCCTAACAGTCTAGTTTACTTGATTAGATTTATTCTTTTACCTTTTCTTTATTTAGTGTTGTACAATAAGTGATTGTCAACATTTTGAATTCAAAAGAATGGATCATGAGTATTCCTGGAGTTCATGGTCACAAGATGACCCATATAGGCACTAGGAGTATTATGGAGGATATTCCCCTTCACATCAATACTATTTGGATCAAGAAGTCAATCCCATGCATGATGAAGAGATTTCCTATGAGTATTCATCATTTGATGAGGAGAGGAGTCCATATG
>JACEIK010001719.1:0-25673 GCA_018107945.1 Datura stramonium | reverse complement strand
CAATATATACATGTAACTTTTAGTTTCAAATATAGCATACCTCCCCTTGTTTCTAATTCTCAAATTTAATACACAAGCATCTAAAAATTTGTTTCATCATCATTATAAATTGTAAACTTACCATTAAAGACTCATTTGATTATTCAATTCGAAAATCTTCTTCTTCTTTTTTAAATTTACTTATTAGTATGTAGTTGTTTTATGAGTGGTGTAATTGGGGTGATTTGTAACACCTAGATGCTGCTGTAAATAACATGAGGAAGACTGTTGGTAATTTGAATTTGGAGTCAAAATTTAGAGCTAGAATCAATTTGAAAAAACATTACTACTATATTGTATATCACATACATATCTACATTATGGATATATATTGGAGATATATACATGGAAGATACACACAGATATACATGCGGAATATTCACAGATATGCACCCTTCAAAATCCATTTTCCCTAGTTTCATCCGTCCTTTCGGCACCACCACCACAACCAACACCACAAAAAGCCACAAATATGCTAAAATTGAAGAAAAGCCACACATTTGCTAAATGAAAAAAGAAAAGAAAAGAAATTTAAATTAAAGTTTATCGTTTCAGTATAGATCTTATCCTTTTATTCATCCTCTAAGTTAGTATTTTCGAAAATCACTAGAAAATTAAAAATATTGGTAGCCAAGGAAAGAAGATGGTGTAATGTTAGTTATTGATGGCCAAAAGAAGAGGTGAAGTTGGCAGGATGTTGATGGAGTTCCATTTGATTTTTTTGATAGTTTCTTGGCTGAAGAAATGGTAAAAAAATAGGATATTTCATTGTTGGGATGACAATTGGGACAGGACAGGATGTGATGAGGCAGAGAAAACTCTTAATGGACAGGGCAAAATTTTTTTTAAATGAAACAAAACATATTTTATTTTACAAGAAATTTAAATGAGCCAAAATATATGGTAAATTTTATTAAAAAAATAGATCCAAACCCATAAAATTAATTCTCTCTTGTGAAATATTAATTCTCCTCCTTGTGTAGATTCAGACTAAAAGATTTTAGGATGAGAAAAAAAAAAAGCTCCTTCATTTTTCCTTTAAATCTTCTTGTTTGGGTGGCCTATAAGTGTTTTAGTTCCTAGTCAGAGGGATGTGAACTTAATCTTTAGCCTTTTGAATTCGTAGTCCTTTGCCACTTCTTAGCACTTGTCAGTCTTTTTCTAAGAATTGATCAATTATTAGATTTTATTTTACTAAGTTGTAATATTTGCTTTAATTTGAATGGGTATATATAGAAATTGGCTTTATTTTTATCTAGAGATTTTAATTCTAGTTTTTAGGACTTTTTTCATGTACTCACAATTGGTAGGAGTTGAATAACACTTTTTATAAAGTAAATAAAATCATGATAAGATCACACGTGAATTTGAGTTTTTTTTTATTTTTTTATTTTTTTTATTTTTTATTTTTTATGATGAAGAGTTTCTCTTTTTGAAAAGCAGTCACATAGAATAATTGGGTCAGGTCGAGTCAAAAAAACATTAAAATCCAAACGATCAAAAGTAAAAGACTCTTTGGGAAATGATTGTTAGTTCAATTTAAAAAAAATCAAAGAACTTTTTTTTATATCATATGCAAAGTGAAAAACAAAAAGAAGAAATAAAAGATAACATAAACAGAGTGGGTGAGACAGGACAAATCTTTTGAAAATATAAAATGAAATATAGTAGGATGGATCAAAATCTTAATAGGTAAAAGCTGCCCACCCTATCCCGTTCTATTTGTATCCTAATTAACTAGCGACTTTATTGTATGAAACTTTTGACTGATGAAACTTGGATGAATGGTAAAAAAGAAGAATGAACTTTTTTGCATTTGGTTAAAATATGTCAAATTTTAAACTAAGTATTAGAAATAATTCCTCAATGATTCTCATTAAGATCAACGTATATATACAAAACTGAAGCATGATATGTGCCTAATTCTAAGGGATACAGTTAGCATGATACAAAGTAGCATGATATGTGCCTAATTCTAAGTGATATAGTTAGCATGATATGTGCCTAATTCTAAGGGATACAGTTAGCATGATATATGCCTAAATTCTAAGTGGGATGCGTTTAGTATGATATATGCCTAAATATATTTACATATATTTAACATACCCCCAAGCAAAATGGCCTGAGGCTGTTGACACCGAGACTGTCACGTAAATCTTCAAATAGAACTCGCGGTAGACCCTTGGTAAAGATGTTCACATCTGATATCTAGGAAGGTACATGAAGAACACGAACTCCGACCACGAGCAACTTTTTCCAGTACAAAACAATGTCCATCTCAATATGTTTGGTACGTTGATGTTACATCGGATTACCCGATAAGTAAATAGCACCGACATTGCCGAATAAACAAGTGTAGCCTGTTTAATCTAATAATGTAACTCCAAAAGCAAATTTCGTAACAACATGATTCAGATACTACATTTGCCACACTCCCTATACTCGCCAAGATCGGACCGAGAAAGAGTAGTTGTCTCTACATGAAATCAAATTATCACCCAAAATACACACAAACCGTGAGGTAGATCGTCTCGTATCCTGTGAAACCACCCTAATCAAGATCGTATAAGAAACAAGGGATGAAACAAGATGAGTAAGAGATGGAGACCATGATCAATTGTACCTTGAATATACCGACAATGTAAGGCTATGAGAGTCACATGATCAACTCTATCATACATATGTAAACACACTTGTTGAACAGCATAACAAATATTTGGTCGGGTGAATGTAAGATATTAAAGAGCCTCAAAGAAGACTCCTATATGTTATTTTGATCCTCATAGGAGTACTGTGGTCGCACTAACCTTCTCCTTTGTGTCATCAAGTGAGTAGAAGATGACTTGCAGTTAAGACATTCCGGCTCGCTCAATTATTAGCTCCTGCATACTTGCATTGTGAAAGGAACATACCACCCTTATGTTGAGAAACCGCAATGCCAAGAAAATAATTCAAAGGACCAAGATCCTTCATAGCAAACTGTTTGGTAGTTTGGCATAATAGACAGCCTGAGAGCAATAGAAGATGCAAAGGAGAATAATATCATCAACATAAAGTAAACATATGCCATATCACGACCTCTTGCGATAAATAAATAACGAATTATCACACTTACTATTAGAGAAACCAAGGAAATGACATAATCAACAAATCGCCATACTGAAGCATCTTGGTGCCTGCTTGAGTCCATACAATGACTTACGTAACAAGCATACATAACTGGATGAGTACGATCCCGATACCCCAATGGTTACGATATACATCAAGCTTGTAGCTCACCATGAAGAAAGGCATTTTTAACATCCAACCGATGAATAGGCCATGCCTTTGACAGAAAGAGAAAGAACTGTATAATGGTAGCCGGTTTCACCACCGACTAAATGTTTCGCCACAATCAATGCCCCACCGCCGAGTTTTCCACACCTACAAGACGGGCTTATGCCTCAAAACACCACGATTTTTCTTTATGAGCAAAAATCCACATAGAACGAATAACATTCACATTAGTGGACGGGCACCAACTCCCACGCTTATTTTTAATAAGAGCATCATATTCATCGTCCACATACAACTTCCACCAAGTCACGAAGGGCTTCATCAAGTTACGTGGTAGTGGGGACCGTGGTAACCGTAGTAGCATATGCATGGTCATATTTTCTATTGGGTTTAAAAATACCCATTTGGCTTCTTGTGACCATGGTGGGCCGATTGGTGGGCAAGGAATTGATATTTGGGTGTCAGAGATGTGAGAGTAGGAGAAGCCGGGCCGCTGGCGGCAGCTGGGCTCAAGGAGAGGCTCGCCAACAGGCTGCGTGGAGGTGGGCCCGTGTGTTTGGGCCATTTGTAGCCGAGTAGAAGGAGAAGAATTCTGATTTAAGTGATGCAAATGTATATGGTGAAATATCATCACATAAAATCATAAGTAGAAGTGTATGAGTATGCAATTGTGCAAAAGGAAACACATGCTCATCAAACACAACATGCGGACAAATTATAATCTTATTTGAGGACAAGTCATAGCATTTATAGCTACTGTGATTCGGAGGATATCCTAAAAAGACACATGGAGTTGAACGAGGATGCAAACTCATTGATGGTTGTAGATGGGAAAAGAGGATAACAACAAGCACCCAAACCCGAATGTGAGAGAAAGATGGAACCCGATGATAAAGACTGAAGTGGAGATATATTTCATATGATTGCTTGGAAGCACATTAAGAAGATATGTATTACTTGTAATGCATGATGCCAAAAAGAAGGGGGAAGAGAGGCATGAGCTAAAAGAGTACGAGTAATATTATTTATAGACCGAAATTTTCGTTCTGCCTTTACCATTTTGAGACGAGGTACGAGGACAAGAAAGACGGAAAGACATGCCACTTTGTTTTTACAAAACCCCAAAAGGGCCATTGTCAAATTCCCTCCCATTATCACATTGCACATTCTTAATATTACGTTCAAATTGGGTGAGAATATGAGCTTTAAAAGCTAAGAATTTGTCAAACACATCCGATTTCTTAGCTATGGGAAAAGTCCATTTACACCAGGAATAATCATCTAAGAAACAACATATAACATTTATGCCCCATAGAACTCAAATAGAGATGTCCAAAGATCACTATGAATAATATCAAATGAATAATAGTACTTTGATTTTGAAGAAATCATAATGGCAACTTAATATGTTTTCCAAAGACACAAGATCGACAAATGCTAGAACTTGAATGACGATTAAAATCAATGCTTTTATTTAGCCTAAGAACATCTAAAATGGAAGCACCCGGATGACCCAAACGATCATGCCAAAGAGTAGGCAAATGGCTGCAAAGGTTGAGTGGAGGGTTTACTGTTGATGGAAGAGGTAAGAGGATCAAAGGTCGCCCGACTATCACATCTCGTGATGGGCTTCCCTGCCCGAAAATCCTTTCTCACACGTAAAACCCAAAAGGATCAAACTCAACCTGCCAAGCATAATTACGTAGTAAACTTACTACGTAAATGAGGTTTTTAATGATTTTACAGAGTATGAAGAACATTGTGTAGGGACAAAGGAGGATTATGATTAGTCAAAGACGTGTGACCATAACTATGAATTGGAATAATATGACCATTGCCCACGTAATACCACTATATGTTTATTCAAATTAAAATAAGACGAGAGAGTACCATTGGAGAAAGTCATGAGAAGTATTCGGTGTCCATGTACCATGTCCGATCTGGGGATTTAATGACAGGCATGCATCACAGGTTTTATATCCGTTGGTGCATACAGCGGACTGCCCCACTGCTGGAACCCATAGCGCCCGCCGTGGTCGTGGCCCAAGAAGACAGCCGCGCGCCCTGTTACTCATTGAATGCCGAGCCCACCCTTGTGTTGGATAAGTGGGTAAGGTGGAGTGGCCTATTGTGGCATCCAACCTACAAGGAGGAAAATTAGGCCACTGGCCAGGGACCCCCATCAAGCCGTCGTCCGTAAGGCCGCCGCCTGCAGCCGATTGCTGCCGCTCGGCCCACCCCGAGCACCACCACCGTGAGATCGACCCCCGGCGTCCCCACTGTGACTCCGCCGCCACCTAACCCTACGCCTGTAATTTTGCTGCCACGTTGCTTCCCACGATGATTAGAATGGTTCGAATGAGACATGGATAACCCGAATCCTCATACCCCAATCCCGGTGCGCCACTCATATGATCTGAGCCTCGCGGCAGCTCTTCGCCAAGCCGCCTCTTCTAAAGTCAACATCACCGGGCTTACAGAATGCGAGGTAAAGGGTCACTTTGTCGAATCAAGGTACCAACACCCGATATGCTCTCCCCGAGACCGAAACGCAGCTGGAATAACAAGCCATCATTCGATACCGCGCTTCCACATTTTTTAATTGATCAGCAAGAGACTTGAGATGCGACAATATGCCGAAACGTTCAGAAAATTTCTCCATCTTTGTATTGGAAAATTCTGCTTCCAGAGTTACCACACTCCAAATTTTGTTATCTTGGAAAATATCACTTGTGTCGATTCCAAGCTTCCATGGCCGTAGCATCGGGTTCGATAATAGCATGCAAGAGATCATTAGAGATTGTAGCATAAATCCATGAAAGGAACTGTAGCATCAAGAGTCGACTATAATCCTTTTCATCCCTGGCCAAAGGAACCTCTTGCCCTCGCAGGAGGAATATGATGAAGGACCTTATGAGAACGTACGGTGATTTTGAAGAGTTCCGCCCATGTGGAGTATTGGACATTCTCCATTTCTAGAGGATGGAGATATGGTTCCATCGTTCGAAACCACAAGTGTAGGATGAAAAGTGCTCTTGTTATCCGACATGCAGGACAAGAAGAATAGAAAAGAAGAGTAAATGGAGAAGAAGAAGAAGAAGGCTAGAGCTTGCTGGGGGAAGAAAAATAAAAGATCGTTTGTCCCTAGAAATCTGATAATTATTAGAAATAATTCTCAATGACTTTGGCTAAGATCAACGTATATACAAAACCGAAGCATGAGTATGTGCCAATTTAAGGGAGTACAATATATGATATGTCAATTGTGTCGGGATATTAGCATGATATGCCTAATTTAAGTGATACAAATAGTATGATATGTGCCTCAATTCTAAGGATACAAATTTAGTATGATATATGCCTAAATATATTTTACATATATTTAACACTAAGAATGTCAAATCGATTAACCGTGCTAAAAATAAATGTAAGTTATTTTTTATTTTTTGCTAATAGTGATTAGAATGACCATTGGGTGCAATTTTGTCTTAACCTACTATCCCTATCCCGCCCAACTCCAACAAGACCCTGCTCGAATTTCTCCTTCATATCACCCTTATTTATTAGAGATTATATAGATATATCTTATCTCAATCATTTATATTTATTTGTTTTATTTTTGTAATTTTACAAAAATATCTTCTCAATTGCTTTTGGTATTCTAAGTGGAAAGCAATGACTGCTGTGGCCGAAATGTATTATACTATAAAATTATAATTCAATACTCCTCATGTTAATTGTGTCCTATTTTTTTAATTTGTTTACATAAAAAAGTCTTTTTATCTTTTTGTTAATTCTTTACTTCTATCCTTTCACGTGACATGAGACGCCTAAGACCATAAGATTAAAGAGTATTTTGGTATATTTAACGTATCTTTAGTTTAAGACCACATAATTCTAAAAATCTTCTTATCATCTTAAACTCCGTGCCAAATTAAAACTAGACAAACATATTGAAATGGACAGGCCTGACAGATTCTTATTACCCGATATGAGCAAACCTTAAGCATCGACCATTTATAGCTAACCCGCCCTTGGTGCCTTTGAATGAATCAAAAGGCCTGCCTCTTCAACTCCCCTCTAAGATGGGAATCGCCAACCACCCTTTCAATCAAGGAATATCGAAAGAATGAATGACCATTAGAAAGGAAAAGTGATAAAATCGGTTCCCTATGATGTCTTATGTCTTTGTGAATTTTAAAGCACCCTAATCTTCCACACAAGCTATTGTACACTAAAATCTTTTCAAACCTTAGTTATGGCTATTTGTAAGATCCTTTCATCTCTTTCTTTCTTGTGCTGAGAGAGTCTCCTTATAATAAAATAACTTAGCAAAAATAAAATTGTATGCCCGTAGAGTAAAATATTGTGTAATAACAAAAGCTAAAATAAAGAAAAATTATTTTTTCTTCATATTTGAAAACATACAAGAGCTATATTGTATGATGTGCACTAAATCTTAGATAGAAGTTTCTATAATTAACCAAAAAGGATAAACTTTGAATGATAGCTGAGCTATTTGGTTCACATTCTTAATATTTCAAAACATACAAGAGCTATATTGTATGATGTGCACTAAAATCTAAAGATTTTTTTTTATATTTAACCAAAAAGAATAAAATTTGAATGATAGGAGCTATTTCGGTTTGCAGATGTAAGAGGCTTAGTGTTTTCTTACGTGTAGTTTTATTGAACATTAAAATATTTTGAAAACTACAAGACAACGAGAGTTTGGATAATAAATTATAGTGGAAATCAGATTAAGAAGGTTTGCACCAACCAAATGTCGAGGGTTCAAAGAACAATGTTTGGAAGATTTGGATGGGTAAAAACGTTTCGTAAAATTATAGTCCTGTCGTAACCCCAAATCTTGCCTACCTTTTTCACAACATGGCTCTAATAGTCACCGGACAGCCTCTTCCAAAGGTTTTTCAACTAGTAAAGAACAACATACCATTGTCATTACCCATTACATCTACACAAACATCACATATATACCAACTTTGGTGAATTCAACAACTTATATCTTGCAAACTATTGCCCTTAAAGCCACTCATTGTCACACCACAAGTGGACGTGATTGACACTCACACTAATCCCCCCATGGACGACCTAACATGTCCCCAACTTGATCATCTCCATACAAGATTCGACTCTCCTTAAATTAAGCAAATAAAAAGTAAAATAGTGAAGTCTTATAAAATTGAAAGAAATTATAACAACCTCTTTTACATACAACCCAAGAATCGAAACCATCATACGTGAGGAATCTACCTAACATAGTCTAAAAGGAATAAATTAATAAAATAAATAAGTCCATGTCTAAATAAAAGATATCTTCTTTGGCGGATTCTACACAAAGACGACCGATCTCCTCCTCTAAAAAGATTCTGTGCTTACACTACATGGGGTCATGAAACTGACGTAGTCCGTACTCTAAAAGAAATAAAAATGTGCAGAGCAGCATCGCGCACGACATAGAATTTGCAAGCATCATCACGATCTTAGATAATAATGAATATATATAATATAGTGAAATCACAACAACCATTCACGAAAATAATTATTCATTACTCACTCTATTTTAAAATTGTTCGAGAAAGGTCTAAGCTAGCCCGCCATCGTACTAGCCTCGATGCAAAGGGGAATGTGGCCACAGCTGTGGTCTCACCATAATCGTAAGAGTATTGTCAGCCTGCATCGCTGTAGGTAGTAGCTCACCAAGTTGCCAACCTGGTTCCACACATAGCAATTTTTTCCAGTCGGCTTCATCAACTCGTAATAAATGCGTACATGACAACTCAATGATTAATTCATCACCCTATCACATGGAATATATGCATGAATCCTCAACAATTAATACATCAACTTATTCATCAAACATGAACACATGAATCCTCAACAATTAATTCACCAACTTATTTATCAAATATGACCACGTAATCCTCAATAATCATATTATCAACTTATTCATCAAATATGAACACATGAATCCTCAACAATCAATTCATCAACTTACTCATCAAACATGAACACACAAATCCTCACTCAATCGATTCACCTTACCGACTTCACTTTGGTAATGTGCCGTATACATGCCTCATCACATCACCACACACATTCACTCACACTCCTATCGTTGTACACATGCTGCAGGGTCTTACTATGCCCTTCCAACCATGACCTCGTTGTGGGACTCTATAAATTCATACTATACCAAGGTATAATGGTCCCACTCATCCGCTTGATGCTCCCTGACACAAACCTCTCAATCATTATCGCTTGCCCTGATGCTCTCCTCACTAGCCACTCATCTCAGATAAAACATGTTATCCATTTTTCATTATCATATTATATATTTTTTATTACTCGCTCATTTAGTATGTCTTTCGTAGGCATCAAATTACTCTCATCTCGCTTGGTTGTACTTTCCAAGGTTCAACCACTACATAACACTTCGAAGGAACGTATACACATTCCCAAGGTATTAAATTTCACAACAATATTTACCAACAACTATCATCTCAAGTTTAATTTACAATTATATTTAACACATCATGGCATAAACAACAAACGGGTCTCTAAGGCCTACTAAGCATGCTATCCCTTCACACATATACAAATCATTATATAAAGTCTAACTCTTTATAAAATCATAACCTACCTCGATTGCAGGTGAAGAGAAACAAACCACTCGCAGAGCATTGCCTTTTCTCAAAGCTCTGTAACGCTTGAAATCTACAACAATAATTATAAGAGTACTTTATTATTTAATCTTAAATTAAGGGTCTTTAGAAGTTAACCCCATCCCCAAATCACCCAACATAACGACGTCAATCGTTACCCACCAATTAATTCATCACATTCTATTCTCACATTGATTATTCCAACCCTATTCATGGAGTTTCCACTCCTTAAACCCTTTCTGCGTTTAATAGTGCTAACGATCTAAACTTTATTAAATTTAAGGTCTTAAAACTATCCCACAATTGAATACATGCCTTCACAACTTCTCAGGAAGTATCTATTACCCATTTAGACCTAGGAATCAATACCATTCGCTCTCCCCACTCAGCCATAGTTTTCACAATCCTATAATTTCTTGCTAAGAATTCACCATTAGCAATCAAATTTTCGATTATAGGGTAGCTTACAAACAACGGGAGAAGGAATTATCTAGAACCCTTTACCTTGGGGAAAATCGTCTCTATCTCTAGAAAATCACCTAAGCCTTTCAAATACTCTTATGCCTTAGAATAATGGGGTAAAAAACCCCGAAATCCCACTTAAAATCACCAAACTCCTATCATCTCACGTACTATTGAAATTCCATTGCAAGAATCCGCGCATGGAGGTCGACGCTGCCACGACAAATCCAATGGCTATTATTTTATTTGTTATAGTGGGGTCTAGTCGTGATGGTCTCACTGCAGCGCTCTACACCGGCAGCTAGCCCCTTGTTAACCGCAGCGCATATTTCTACACACGCATTCATTTCTAACTCCCCAATTTAACTATTATTCACCCAACACTTTTCCAAGTGCAACTATGCAAAAAGAGGGAATTCTGGACTTATTTCCGTATGACTGATGGATCGCACATCGTATACCAACTAAAACCGGCTCATTCCCGAATGACCTAAGAAAGAAAGGAAAGAAAATTCCCATCTCCACAAACAACTCTGGGGGTATTTCTTCTCGCAAATCTACTTCTGGCCTCCTAAGTGGCTTCTATGGGGATGATTTTGACCGGACCTTCATCGTCGAGATCTCTTCGATCTTAACCTGCGGACTCCCTATCTAATATAGCCACATGCTCTTCCTCATAATACGTGGGTTTTCATCAAGCAACACTTAACTCATCTGATAGATAAGACTCATCTCCATGGTATTTCTTTAGCATGGAGACATGAAACGTCGGATGTACTTTGAAAACTCTGGGCGGCAGCCAATTCATAAGCTACCTCTCCCATACACCGAAAATTTTGAATGGCCGAATGTACCTTGGCTAAGCATTTCCTTTTCCCAAACTCTCATCACTCCCTTCACGTGGGGAAACCTTGAGCAAACCTCATTTCCCACCATGAACTCTATATATCTTGCTTCTGTGGTACAACTTCACCGCTTTGAGCAACCGCGGCCGTTCTTGAATCACCCTAACTTTATCCAAGGACTTTTTAGCAAATTAGTGCCCCATGGTTTCACTCTCACCAGGCAAGCAAAATCAACCGATTGGGGATTCGCATTTTCTTTCATATAGAGCCTCTCAAATGCCACTCATGCCAATGCTTGAGTGATAGCTTTATTGTATGCAAATTCTCCAAAGGAAAAAACTTATCCCACTGTCCCCAAAGTCCCATCACACAAGCCCGAAGCAATGTCCTCTAACACTGATTTTCCTCTTCGAATTATCCATTTGTCTACGCGTGAAAGATCATTCTCAAGTCCAACCCCGGCACCTACTTTCTTTGTCCGTAAGGTTCTCCAAAAGTGAGAAGTCAACCGTATATCCTTGTCTATGACGATTGGAAATGTAACACCTCGACAAAATTTTGAGCGATAAATTCATACTTTCGAGGTAGGACTAAGTGTACCACAGTCTAAGAAGCGAAGTGTTACGGAGAAATTTGAGTCACTCTATGATCTTATTTAGGATATCTTGGCTTAGGATTGACGTCGATACCTCAAAACAAAATTTGGCAAAGTTACGTATAAATTTCCTTTTGAGATTTCTGGAAATGTAGGTCACAAATGTACTAAAGCTTTTCTTCCAATATATAAGGAGTTAGTAGGTGTGCAACCTATCAAATTAAATATCTATGAGTCTATTTTTTCCTACAGAATTAAACCGTTTAGCAATCAATTTCAATAGAGAAAATGAGCATTTTCAATGGTGACCAGCCTAAATGTATGCGTCACAAGCTGGGTTGAGGTGGTGGAGGACTATTTAAGTCCCTTGGTCTAAGTGGATTTGGGTCATTGCCCAAATTTCCAAAATTTTTCTCATCCTAAACTCTCTCCCAAGCTTCCCTTACATGTTCTCGATGGTTTTGGGGCTAGAAGCCATGGTTTAACATGGTTCTTGATGTCGAAAAGTCGAGAATCGCTTGTAACTTGTGTTTTGGGTGTCTTTTGGTGGCTTCGTTGGTGAAGCCTCATTTGGTATTACTTTGTTTTTGAGTTTGTTTATAGGTGTGCAACCTACTAGGTTGTTGTCTTGGAGTGTCTACCATTGAATTCAGTGAATCTTATCGTGGTAAGCTTTGTTTGTCTTGTTTTATTGTTGAGTTGTGTTGATGAATTTTGGAAGTAACTTGGGACTCCCTTTTAGGAAGTGATGCTTATAAAGGCTGAGGATCATCTTTAGTTCAGTTCTCCAAAAAATTTAAGCGTATGCTAAGTCTTGTCCCTCCCTTGTTGGCATGAATTCGTGAGTTGTTGTCATCCGTGCCGACGTGTGTGCTGGCTGTTTTGTGAAGGCTTGTATTATGTTATCATTGTACTCTTGTGATACTTTTTATATGGTGATAAATATGTGTATGAGGTACTAGTTTGCTACAGGTTCGAGCTGGAGTGTGGAGAATCATAGTCATGGAAAATTAGGTTCGTATTGGGAGGCCATATGTGAGACGGTGGTTCTTGTAGAAATTTATGGGCTGTTTGTGTAAATAATAGGTGGATGATATTGAATAGTGAATGAGGGTTTATAGTGGTGAAGATCAATGATTGTGACGATCTTTATTATATTAGAGCCGCCGGGTCGTGTCGATGACACGTTGGGCTACCGTGGTGACACTTGGGCTGTCTTGTCTCGTGTCCCTGTTACTGATGAGTAGATTGTCTTGTGGGTTGCTTGTAAATATTGGGGATAGACTGGTTAGGATGGTGACCATTAGCTCGATTAGTGGCTCAAGCCTAAGTGGACGACTAGAAGTGAAAGAATAAAACATGTTGTGATAATCGATCGGGTGGGGTTCGAGAGATGGTTATTTTGAGCATGTATTATTATTTTTGTTGGTTTAAAATGTTGTGATTATGTGTGTGTTTTGTTTGATGCCTTGTGGCTTGTGGATACCCGATACACGAGAGTTGTTCCTGCTAGGGATCGAGCCCAAGGTGCCTTGTGGCTTGTGGATACCCGATGCACGAGAGTGTTTAGGCTGAGAGGTTGTGCCCAAGGAGTGAAATGACCTACGAGGTTGAGAATGATGTCCTCCGTAGTTTTGAGTTGTGACATGATCCGAGAGTGGTCCGACATGTCTGTGCTTCTCGGGATCGTTACTGGTTCTTCTCAAATGATTGAGTCACAACTGCGCATTTGAGAGAGGGTCCAATGCTAGCTTTTGATATGTTGATTGACTCGGTGTTTGTTTCTTGATATGTTTGGAAATTTATATTGTGATTTCATTCGTGTTATCTATTATTTGATAATAGTGGATTCTAGATATTAGTTGGTGTTAATTGAGGCTGTTGAGAGGTCTAAAGGTGATGACAAAGAGCAAAGTGTTGCTGACTAGGCGTTGTGTGATGTTGTTTACTTGTTGGACTTGCCGAGCTTATGGGGGCCAGGTAGGATCTATGGTGTGCTTCGTTGTACTTTCCAAGATTATGGCTACGCTAGGTAGATTCTATATGTTTACTTGCTGAGCTTCTCCTCCCCGCAATATCCGTATATCTGGGTGGGATCTCGTAATTTGAGTCTTTCGCTTGTTTTTGCCTTTCATACTTCTGGTGACATTATCATACCGATGCCCTGGCTCGAGGTGCCGATTCATGCCCGCAGGTGAGGGGGCCAGTAGATCGAGTTCTGGTTGCCGAAAGTGGAGCTCCAACCGAGCCTGCACCCAGTCTTTCTGAGCGCCAGGTACAGGGAGTTAAGGGTAGTTCGAGGCCCCGTCTCGAACAATTGACTATTTTTGTATCCATAGAGGGTCATAGATGTTGCTTGTAGTCTTAGCATTGTTGTAGGCCAGGTGGGCTATATTGTATAGCTTTTTCCATTATGTGGTCTTTGCAGCCTATTGTGTATCTATTGGTTGGTCGGTGAGCCATCTTCCATTTAGTTTGTTGTTTACTTTGATTTAACTTGTGTTGTAATGCCAAACCTCATCGGCTCGCTTGTTGTAGTTAGAAGATTGTAGGGTTCGCTCAGTTAAGGCAAGATTGAAAAGCCGCCACGCTCCCCGACTTGAGTCAGTGATGAAACTGCACCCCGTGCAACCGAATCACCTCTTTCACATATAGTTTAGGAAGTCTTCTCACATTGTAAGTCACATGAACAGAAAGAAATGGGAAGACCTAGTGAAACCACAACAATAACCTGGGATGGATTCAAACTTTCCTAACATCTTCAAGGCCAATCACGAAGTCCATCGCTATCCACTCCTACTTCCAATTTGTGGATGGGTATTCTTTGAGTACTCCCTAGGTTTCGATGCTCGTATTTCACCCATTGCCGGCTTAAGCATCGGGAAACATGCTCAAAAATGTCCTTTCATTCTGCTCCACCAATAGTGTCGCCTCAAGTCATGATACATCTCGGTGACTCCGGATGTATAGAAAATTCGAGCCGTGAGCTTCGGGCAAGATAGTTTGATTATCTCACCAACCGAGGGAGCACATACACGTGCTCCTCATCCTCAAAATAACTTCACTATCTATTGTTGCTGCCTCCCCTGCAAGGAGACTCGGGTCATGAATCTTACCTACCAGATCCTCAAACTACCTAGATTTCACTTCCTAGCAGCTTCAAGACTCCAGCCTCCAAACCTGCTAATATCTCCCCGACTCCGCCAATGTGAGTCTCACTGTGCCGTTGGCCAATGTCTAAACTGTCTATCTAAGCCGGGTAGCTTCCATTGTAAGCCAAACTACCCATGCTCACTCGCTTTCCTGGCCAAGGCATCCGGCACTACATTCATTTTCCTTAAGATATGGACTGTGAAATCGTAGTGCTTAAGCAGCCTCCATCCATCTCCTCGCCGTCTCCCATATTAATGTCTTTATGGGAGAACACATACCGCAAATCAAGCGATGTCTCAGGAAATACCCCACAATGAGCCCCATACAAGTAATACTCTAGATTTTTAGGCTTAATACCACCACTGCAATTCCAAGTCATGCGTGGTATAAATCTTCTCATGCACTTTCAATTATCTCAAGCATATGCAATGACCTGCCTTTCCTGCATTAATACAACACCCAAGCTAGCCTATAAGGCATCATAATAAACTACAAAGTCTTTACCTTCTATTGGTAGTGCTAGAACAGTGTTTGGTTGGCAAGGTTTTGAGCTTTTGAAGCTCTCTTCACATTCTTAGACCACTAGAATGACACATCTGGGTCACTTTTCAACCGAGAAGCAATGGTTGCAAAGCCCTTCACAAACCGGCGGTAATAACTAATACTTCATAAAGATATGGATCTCTCTGTCATTGAAGGTGGGCCTAGCCTAATTTCTGACCGCTTCTACCTTCTCCGTGGGCTTCACTTAATTACCTCCTTGGAGACTACATATCCCAAGAAGGATACTAATTTAACCCAATACTGCAGATTTAGTGAACATTGCATAAAGCTTCTGTCTTTTAAAGGTGCCCCTAACACAATCCTCGTGGTGATTCTCATGTTCCTACTTAGTCTTGGAATACACCAAAATATCATCAATAAAATGATTACAAGGAGTTCAGATAAGATTTGAAGATACAATTTATCAAGCTCATAAACGCTCGCCGAGCATTAGTGAGTCCAAATGACATGACTAGGAACTCATACTCCCATACCCGTCCAAAAGATATTTTTTGAATATCTCAACATAAATTTTTAGTCAGATAGCCCGATCTCAAATCAATCTTTGAGAACACTACCGCACCTTGTAGCCGATCAAATAAGTCCTCATTCTGGGAAAAGGATATTTGTTATGAATGGTTACCTTATTCAATTGATGGTAGTCAATGCACATCCTCATGCTATCGTCTTTCTTCTTAACAAAACACAAAGGGACACACCATGGTGAGACACTAGATGAATGAACCTTTACTAAGCAACTCTCGCTCCTTGAGTTCCCTCAATCACTGGGTGCCATCCAATATGGCAAAGATATAAATAGGACTCGGTTC
Source organism: Datura stramonium (assembly GCA_018107945.1). Lineage (NCBI taxonomy): Eukaryota > Viridiplantae > Streptophyta > Magnoliopsida > Solanales > Solanaceae > Datura > Datura stramonium. Next base: position 9,244 of record JACEIK010001719.1, on the reverse strand, counting down.
TTGCCCTGGGTGCTCCAAGCAAAAGCTAATGTCGCGGCTCCAGCAGCATGCCTCGGGAAAATCGCAGGAAATACCGAAACACCCAAACTACCGATATAGACTCTATGAGGGACCCTCTAAACCGGTATCCCGAATGTGAGCTAGATAAGCCGAACACCCTCACCCTATCAAATTCCAAGCGTAGATATAGAGGATAAGTTTCTTATGAGTAGGGCCACATCTCCCTATCCACTCTAACCTAGACAACCCTGCATTGTTATGGTGATCGCTCTTAGCATGGAAATCCGTAATGGAATGGTAAGGAGACAACCAGCTCATTCTCGATAAGGTCAAGTCTACCATGTCTAAGATCACCAAGTATACCTGCATATCACAACTCATAAAATTCATCGAACAAGAATGGTAAACCCTATCCACAACCATAAAATACCAAATGTGAGTAGAAACATGAATTGAGGCATCAAGAATATCACAAACAAGATTCAACCCCATGGCAAAGTGTTTCACACATAAGATAAAGTAGAGCTAAGATCAAATAAAGCAAGAGCTATTCTCATCACATACAAGAATAGTACATATGATAACCGGGGCACCAAGCCTCGCCGCATCAACTAGAAATGCATAGAAGCGAAAGCCTCGGCTGCCCGGCTAAGACTCACCCCGCCGCACTGTACCCTCTCGCCGGACCGAGTAGCACCCTTCCAATCTCGAACACCCATCTACTAGGCCGGTTACTACTCACCGTTGAATAACCGCTCTACCCAAGTCAGTAGTCCTTGCCGAATGCACTACCTCCTCCCTACTCGTGGCCGAACCTCGATAGCCGGGCAGGCGTAACAATCCGCGCTCCATATCCAAGCCTGGGACACTATCTATGACTATGTTCAGACTCACCACACTCATGACATACCTTATCAATAACTGCTTTTTTTGAGCCTAATCGAGGAGATAGGGCAAGCCCTAAAGTTTTAAATAACCACCTCGGGTGTCTTTAATCGTACCTAAAGGCCACCGAGTAGTCCTTGGTGCACCTACCGATACCGCATAGTTGTCTAAATAGGGCACCCTAAGTACCCTTGGGGAATCAGAGCCCTAGTAAAAGAACCACTAAAGTTACCCACCTTTGAGCTTCTTCTAAGATTCTTGCATAGCCATCCTCGCTTAACTCCCTTCATTCTTCTACAAACTCCACCACTTCTTGGAAGGTCTTACCTACTAACCATCTACAAAACCGACAACCTGGGGCCCACATTCGTGCCCTTAACAAACCGCCTCGATCCTCTCCTCCTGGGAAACAATGACAGTGGGCATACTTGGACAAAGTGAATCGGGCCCTATAGGCCGCAACCGTGGAGGTTCCCCGCCGATGTTGGTGAACTCATCTCTACCTCTAGTCTTACAGGCATGGGGCCTGTTTCTCCAAGAAAGTAGTGTAAATTGGAGTCTCGTGTCAAAGGGTGGTGACCCCATCGATCCAACTTCATAAATGCTCTCTACTAGAGCGTGACATCTCCCCACAATCGAAGGCGACAAAATTCCATCCCATACTTCTCCACCGCCCCCATTTTACGAGCCTCTCGTAGGTGTCAAGTGATGAACTCATAGAAATCCTCTAGGTGCCGTAGAAGGTGGGAGGCTTCATCTTTTGTGAATCCCTCAAAATAGATCATGCTCATCCCTAGTCATTAATGGCCCAACCATCGATCTAGGAAACATAACTGAAGCCGAAGGTCATCCATGCAGCGAGCTGCTAAATCGCCGCATGTTGTACCCCGAGTGTCGACATACCGGAGTTGCTAGTGCTACTCCTCGCTACCCATGAGGCCTCTAAAAGATCAGTACCTAAACCAGACCTTGGAGGAAGCCGGCGCCTGCCTCTCCTGCATCGCAGCATCTCCACCTCCACCGCTACCCTATCCTTGACTGCTGGAGGTGCGCGATTCTCGACCACTATCGAGCAGACCAGAGCATGGGCCCTACTCGGGCAAAGAAGTGCCTTGCCCCGCCTCACTTCCCTCATCCTCTCGCCGTGAGCCGCAACCGCTACCACTAGCTCGTGTGCTTTTTCTATGATTCCTCCCACACGTGTCCTCACCATCTAGGAGAGAAATAAAAAAAGAAGTTATTATATATCAATTTGGATCACTAGATAACAATTGGAATCAAGTAATGGCACGAAAGAGAGAGAAAGAAAGGAGTTTTTCTAAAGTCCTGTAGTCTTTCGAAGATAAGTAAATGCACGTCTACGCACCGATCCCCAAGACTCTATTAGAATCATCATCATATGATGATATCAAGGAACCTAGAGCTTTGATACTATATTTATCATGACCTAAGTGGTTTTGATTGGCACCCACACTAATCCCCTGAGCTAAATCCAATGTGTCCCCAACTTGATCATCTCCATACAACATTCGACTTTAAATTAAGCACTCACACAAGAAATAGCGAAAGTCTTATAGAACAATAAAAGAAATTATTAACAACCTCCTTACATACAATCCAAGAATCCGAAAGTCATCGTACATGAGGAAATCTACCTAACATAGTCTAAAAGGAATAAATTAAGAAAATAAACAAGTCCATGTTTGAACAAAAGACATCTTCTTTTAAGGATTCATGGAAGAACGACCGATCTACTCACTTTCTAGTATCTTGCTGCGCCATGAGGTCGAGAGTAACTTCTCGGATTACGTATGTACTTTGAAAAGAAGTGCAGGAGTGTAATACTCCCTATGCTTTGGAGTAAACTCGAGAAGCTAAAATGCGTAACCGCGAAAATTAAAAAGCTCCAGAACGATTGTACAACGACCCATGTAAGTAACCACTTCGACAATCATTTGTGGTCGTGGGTTCAGGAGTTCATATTTCAGGGAGAAACAACGTACGATTCGACGGCACCCATTGTAAGAAACAACGAGCCGTCGTAGTGGTCGTGAAAGGAGTCAGCCCAGATATGTATAACAATGGGGCTATAACTAGCCTGTTGTGAGGAACAACGGCCCATTGTTTGAAGTCGTGGAAGGCTTTGGACTTTCGTGGGGCGGAGACGTCGGGTGGAAACCACGACTGCTGGAAGCTTACAACTAGTCGTGGTGAGGATCGTGGAATAGGTGTGCAGAGTTTCGGAAGAGGGAAGCAATAACCAAAGGAACTAAGATGTTGAAGCTAGGACGATCCGTCCCGTGTGTCCATGGTACATTTCTGAGAATGGGCTTCTAAGTATTTTCAACGAAGAGATAGGGATCGCCATCAAGTTAGGTTTGGCGACCATTGATGTCACCAGTTTCATCCTGATTGCAAGGTGTTCACTAAGGGTATTTTAGACTTTTCCATGCTTTTAGACCCTAAACTACATCGTTTTGGATATTTTATGAGTTTGATAAGAGGAGTTAAGTCCTTTATGCATGCCTATTCTCATGCAAGAACTTTAGAGAAATTCTTGGAGATTCAAGGTCTTCCCTAAGTTTCCATCAATTTCTTTTTGCGGGTATTCAAAGAAACTTTGAGTCAACTTTACTTTCAGGTACGAGGTTTTAAATGGGTGTCTTCCTTCAACACCTAGGGCCGGTCAAGTGACGGACATCCTGGGCTCCGTCCCGCACCTGGCCGACTGGTCCCGATAGTCCCGCCCTAAGGCCCACTCGTGTCACTTCGGATGGGGGATACTGATGGGACGGATGGGATGGTTTTGGCTCACGTCATCCCGACCCCGTCTAATCCCGGTGTCAACCTTGCCCGTCCTACTGGGCGAAATTTAAATTTTTTTTTTTATAATTATACTGCTTATAGTTGGGGTGGGGCCCCCAATGGCTATATTCTATTTTAATCCCCCCAACCCCCTTTATTTTTTTTAATTAAAAACATAAAAAAATCATAAATTTTAAAAATTACACTTTGGTCCTTTCTTAAAACTATAAATACCCCCACATTTTCACAATTTATTCACATCTAACAATTCAACTCGCCTCTCTTCTCTAATCTCTACTACACACTTATTCTCTCAAATGTTATCAATTATCAATTATCAATTTCTCTCAAATTTCCCTACATTCTTTAATCTAGTTGAAATTGTGTTAGTTTAATTTCAAGCTTCAAGTTTCAAGTCTCAACTCTCAAGTTGCTAATTGCTACTCGCTAGTTTTGCTACATCAATTTCCAAATTTCGAGTTTCTGACAATTGGTTATAATCGTTTGTGTTTTAAACAGACGTTTGGTACATTCATTCCATAATTCATACTTACTTCTGTTATTTATTTTTTTAAGGCTTTACGCATTTAATTTTTCTATTTTATTTATTTAAATATACTTGTGTTATATTTATTTAGTCATAATTTTAGTTGTGTTTTATTTATTTATTCATAAATTATAATATAAATTTCGAAAAAATTTCCCGAAAAGGAAAGGGTGTTATGGCCAAGGTTGCGGTGCATTTTGTATTAGTACCGGTAAAAAAGTACTGTGTTCTAGTTCAACTGCTAAAAATTGGTGGTTCTTCACCCTATGGTTAGAATTAATAACGAAGATTTTATACAATTTGCTAGTAATTCTATTTATATTAATCTCTGGATACTCCATTAGATAATGAAGTTCTAGAAAGGGTTTAAGGAATTTATTAGAGGAAGAACTATGTGAAGAAGTAGAAGTAGAAGTAGAAGAAGAAGAATTAGATGATACACGTACTAGTCCCGTTACCGAAACTCCAACTCAGATACTCCTCGCGTGAAGCTCAACTTCCCTTTGCATCCTACTAGGGGTAAGACTAGGGTTCAATGGGCTAAAACTTCATATGTTTGGCAATTTATGCATCAAAATGAGGAGCGAACTCAAGCTATTCAGAATAAGTGTAAAAATATATTTAACCATGAATGCGGCGGAAGCAAAGGTTGAACTAGCTGGCATAGATACTTATTACAATGTTCTAAACTTGAATATTTGGCGGCTAAAGAAGCCTCTAAAGCCATCGGTTGTGATGTCCCTATTGATCAAGGGGTTCCGGGACATGGTTCGGTGGCCGCTAAATCCTTCAAACCTTAAGGGCCCCGTTACACAACGAAAATATGATAGGGATAGAGACCGTGAAATCATCGCAAAAATGATTGCGGTCTCGTGGTTTTAGTTTCTCATCCCGGATTTATTATGTATATTTAACAAACATATAATCCTTCTTTTAGCGTTTTTCATAAACATGGTTAAACATGACATTTTTGAATTTCAAGTGAAAAGCATGCCTAGCTATCTTCGTTGTTTATTTAGTTATTTAATGGTAGATTTTCTATTACTCGATATGGGTCGTAGTGTCAATTTCGTTGATTATTTAACTGTTACCGCACATTGGATTGATCATAATTGGAATTCTTACAAAAGAATATTAGGTTATAAAATTTGTGAGCAGAGAAAAATTGCTACATATATGCTGCCATTATACTTGAAGTTTTACAATCTTTTGGCATTTGTGATAAAATATTGAGTGTTACACTAGATAATGCTTCTTCTAGTACTAGTGCTATTAGTATGTTAAGAACTCGATTATGTCCAATTAATAATGCTTCTTTCCATGTTAGATGTGTTGCTCATGTATTTAATTTGGCTGTACATGATGGCATTAAATTATTTAATACCGGGGTGCCTCAGTTGAATTAGCATGTTTTTTGGATTTTTGAATGAATAAAAAGTTTAGAATTCGTGAATTTAAAGAACTTTGTAAAATATGTGATCTTCCATATAGAAAAGTTTCAAAACATGTAAAACTAGATAGAATTTAGATATACGAAATGCTAGCTGCATAGATTTATAGATCCGAACTCCGATTTGAAACTTGATGATAATGATCGGAGGAAATAAATGAACTTAATCAATTTTTAAAATTATTTCAACAAAAACTTTTTCTGGCGTGTATTTTCCAATTATTTGTGAAGTTTTAATAAATGTATGTGGCTGTTACTAATAAAATTTGTTGAATATAAAATACAAAAAGTTTACAATCGGCTATTAAGGTCATGATTCGTAAGTTTAAAAAATATTTTTTCCTATCCCTCAAATTTATAACTCGCTATGCTTTTTAAAACCCAAAATATAAAGAACGAGGTACAGGAGTCGCTCAAAAATTTATGAAAATTTGGGAAATAGAAGATAATGGAAACTCCAACTTAGAAAGTTGTAAAAGTAGTATTAGAGTGCGTGCTAAAATAATGTATGACTTATTGCTAGTTGCATAGTGGTACTCTGCTAATGCCCTGAACTTCTAGGGTCCGAGTAGATAGTACCCATGGATATGTGCAAAGTACTATTGGTCTTGATTTTTGTAATAGTTGTGATTTTGATGACTATCTTCTTTGTTAGGGGAAATGTTACAATTTCCGCCGATGGCACAATTTGCATATCTCCAGTTGGTGGAGAGCTCGTGGTAGCATATTTCCAAGCAGATGGTTCTAACATTCTAGCTATTCAAGCATCATCCGTTGCTTCGAGGTCAGTCGCTGCTGCAAGATTTCAACTGAGATCATCGATATTCACTAGAAGAAGACAACTTGGAGGTATCTATAACTTTAAGAGATTGGATCAATGCGAGTGGAGAAATCACTGCCGGGTTAACTTCCCAACTAGAAGCTTGTTTGGATTCAACAATTAATGTATGATGATGACATGGGCGCAAGACCGACAACACCCAGAGGCCGTGCCGAAAATATTTCTGCTCAACAAATAAGAATTAGAAAGAGATTTCATAAAGATGTAAATATATTAGTATTATATTCGCTAATCCAAATGTGACCCTTCCTAGAAGGTGACTCGGCGTAGACAGACGCCTACTAATATTTGTAAATTGTAATATAAATTTTTATGATATTATTTTAATTTTTATATGAATAAATTTAAAGGATTTTAGCCTTAATTTTTAATTTCATTATCTGCTATATTATATCTTAATTATTAAACACATATCTATAAGTTATAATACAAATAAATATTCAATAATTACTATTTCAAAATCAAAATTAAAAATTTCAAATTTCAAAAATTATATTATTATTTTAAAGTATTTTTAAGTATTAATTTAAGTCTTTAAGAGTTAATACTTAAGACTTTAAGTCTTTAATAAAATTTATAAATTATTTTAGCCTTAAAATATTAAATTCTTAATTTTAATTTTTAATTATTACTTTTTTTTTGGTTGGTTTTTTGTTTTTTTTAATATTTCAAATTTCAAACTTTAAGTTTGTTGACTTTAAGTTTAAAACTTTAAGTCTTTAATAAACTTTAGACTTTAGAGTTTGGAGTTTAGACTTTCATTGAATTTTTAGCCTTAAATTTGTATTTCAATTTTCAAATTTAAAATTTAAAATTTCGTTCAACTTTTGAACTTTAAAGTTTTTTTAATTTATAAATTTTAACTTCTAAGTTTTAAGTTTCTAAGTTCTAAGTTCTAAGTTATAACTTCTAACTTCTAAGTATTTTTTTTACAAAAAATCCAAAACATAAAAAAATTAAAAAAATTAAAAAAATTAAAAAAATTAAAAAAATTTTAATATTAAAAAAATTTTAAAAAAATTATTTTTGTCCCATTTGTCCCATTTATCCTGCTCCATTCCGTCCGCCCGAATTGCGACAGTGCGATGGGACGTACTACAGGCCCGTCCTCGCTCGCCCCGGCCCAGCTTTCCATCCTGCTTCCTCGCCCCGCCCCCGTCCCCGTCCGGTCAATCCCAACCGTTCGCCCTGCCCCGAAAATGGACCAGCCCTATCCACACCCAGCCCAATTTCTATCAATTAGTGTTATATTACAATCAATTATGGGGTTTCGATCAATTGTGACATTCTTAATATCTCTACCATTGGTGGCACTTAGATCGAAGCTGATATTGATGATTTACAAAGCTTGGGCGGATTCTAACTCTGTTTCTCTTATAAATTTTGTTTTTCTAAATTTATAATCTAAACGCCCCATGGATGAAGAGACTGGCAAAAGAGGTGACTTATGGTAAATGTGTGATAATGATAAAGGTATTGAAAAACATGTTTCTAAAGCTACCAATTATTATGACAGCAAAAATAAGAATGTGTAGATCCTAGTATGATAAAGCTTTCAGCAATGACTACATGTTGATTAAAGCGATGATTTTCTCAATATAAGCTTACCATATTGTTTAAAGAGAAATTACTGAATTTTATTATAAAATTTAGCTTGTGGTATGTCGAAAATATTTCTACATGTAGCTTACCATATGATTTGGAGTAGTGATGCTCCCACCTATGATTGAGCTTGTGGTATGTTTCGAAATAAAGCTTCTCATATGCATGAATTTATAATTGAGATGTATGGCATTATTGAGCTTTGTCGGAGGACAATGTTGAGCTTCATTTTCATATGATGTCTAGTATGTGCATGATTTCATTAATGAGCCTTGCCAAGTGAAAATGTTGAGCTTCGTTTCATACGATGTTGAGTCGTGCATGATTTCATATTGAGCTTCATCATTAGACGATGTTGAGTTTCGTTATATATGATGTAGAGCATTGCATGTTTTGGGAGAAGAGTCTAGCACCGAGCGAGTTTAGGGTCGATTATTCTATGCCCCATAACTACGCACCAACGTAGGTTGATACTTATAAATTATTCGGACCTCCCTTGTGAGCTATCCCTGGCCGATTGACCCTTAAGCTTGATATCGATATCTTGGTAGCATCCATCGCCCTGTCAAGGTTATGGATGACTCTTCCCACTTGAGTGTGATAGTTGGGACCACGTAAGCTATATCGTGGTATGTCGGTTAAGTGATGAGTCTTTCACAGTCTATATCTTCCAGATTTGCATTTTTATTACTCATGATGGTTACCTTTTGCATGCTTGTTCTAAAATTAAGGTTTGACTCATTGTTTAGCTTTTGATATAAATGTTATGTTCAGCTTTGAGTCATTCGAGCCAATCATGGTGTTGTAAAGTGTTGGGCTTGTTTCGCACCTACACGCAAGTGCACGTGGTCGAACAAGTAGTAAAGTGGCTCAAGTAAGCCAAGTATCGATCCAATAGGGACTGGACCAAGGTAATAATTGAATTAAGCGTTAATGAACTCTAACTCTAAAAATGCAGACAACAATTTAAAGAAGGTTTTGAGAGTTTGTTTCCTAATTTATACTAATCTAAGAACAAAATTACAAAGTGAGTGTGAACTATAGTAATGAGCAAGCTGAGGCTAAACCGAACATGCAGGGAAGTAATTTATTGATACAAATCGGTTAATCTTTC